>JAJPUD010005240.1:107812-144469 GCA_023553655.1 Myrmecobius fasciatus | reverse complement strand
TATATATATATATATATATATATATATATATATATATATACCATCTTTCACAAACATGTGGGTTTTTTTTTTTGAATACCACAAGGAATCCTAGGAGTTATGCATTTGGTAATAAAGTTACCCTGAGGAATCCTAGAAGTTATGCAATTGGTAATAAAGTCTACAAAAGAACTAACCTAAACTCAGGGGGGAGGACTATGTTAGTACATTTTTCCCTGAGTGGAGGAAGATTTTTTTGGCAAGCTCATATAACAAATTCCATTTCTCAAATGATCCCACCTGCAAATGAAATCCTATGATTGCTATTTATTATTTGTTGAACACAAGCTGTATACTTAATACTATCTAAAACACACACATACTACAAAAGGGATGACATAGTTTATACCTCAAGGCTTTAGAATATGAAAGAGATATAGAATCCTATTCAAATAGTTCACAAGATGAAAAAAGATTTAAAAAGTGAGAATTCCTTTGATAATTTTTTTATAATTTTTATAAGGAATACTCAGTATTAAACATTAAACTAGTTTACCAAGAAATACCCTAATATTCTGAAAGAATTAATTGGCTTTAGGCATAATAATGTTATATGACCAGTTCTTCCCTCTTTAATTACTTTATCCAAATCCAAAATCCAAAAGGGGAACACTTGGGAAATAAAAAAATTTTTATATATCCTAATGTTTCTTTCATAAAATATTTTTTCAATTCAAGTAAACAAATATTTATTAAGTACTGTGCCAGCCACTATGCTAAGTGCTGGGAATATTTCCTGGAGGATTGTAAAGTGTTACTCATTTATTAGTTCATTAATCTTCTCAATAATTCCATAACTTTGGAGCTGATGAATATATTTATTTTTCAAAGGGAGAAAAAAACAATGAAAATGATTTACCTGGATTCACAGAGTGAGAATTCAATGCCAATAGATAATGGAAGAATGATAGGATTTCAGATTTATAGCAGAAAGGGACCACAGCTAGGGTCATCTAGTTCAAAACTATCATTTTTCAGATGAAGAAACTGAAGCCCAGAGAGGTATGCTACTTCTCCAAGGTCACACAGCTAGTAAATGGCAGAGTTGGGAATTAAACCCAGGTCCTTTGACTCTACTGTCATCCTAGAGCTATCACTTGCTCTGTGATTTTGAGTCCCTCCTTTATTGGCTCCTAAGAAACCTTATTTCCAGACTTATTCCTCTTCCCTCCAGCATCTTCATGATCTTCTCCATTACCTCTTTTTCTTTTGTCTTTAAAGATATATAATCATTTCTAGAGGGAGAGGCTTCCCTGGGCCTTATTTCTCCTTCTAGCATCTGATTTTCTCCTTTCTTTTACTGCCAAACTTCTTGAATGAATGAGCTATACCTGCTGTGTCCATTTCCTCTCTAAACTCTCCTTGATTCTCTACAATCCATCTTACCTTTATTGTCTCTGGTTTCAATGTAGGGTTAGTAGAGATATAAGGAATGGGACTCTTGAGAATTATAGTCTTCTTGAATGTTAAAGCTTTATTAAAGGGACCATAAAGATAGTTCATCTAACTTAGAGAATCATAATCTGTAGAGATGCCAGACTTTTGAGATGGCCTGGTTCAAGCCCTTAATTTAACCCACATTAATATAATTTAGCACACATAATTAACCCATATTAATATATTTGATTAAAAGTTTGAATGTAGGAGAGGAAGTCCAGGAAGACCAAAGGAACACAGAAAGCCAGTCTGGGGCATCAAGTCACTGTAGCATCAGGGAAAAGGCACTGGTTCTGGAGGATAGAGGACTTGGTTTTGACCCCTGAGTAGTTTTACTACTTATCAGCTATGGGACTTTGCGTAAGTTATTTAACCTCTTAAACTCAGTTTCCTCATCTGTAAAATGAATTAGTTGAATTAGACCATCTCTAAGGTTTCTAACCATCTTTATAGCTCATATGATACTTCAAGTTTTGCCAGACAGGGTTAAAAGTCTAAGTGGGCAGATCAATCAATCAGTAAGTGTTTGTGTTAGATTAGACATTGTGTTAGACATAGGGAATATAAATATAAAGAATGAAATAATCCCTAGCTTCTAAGAACTGAGATTTTTATTGGGGGGCAGGGAGAGAATAAGGATATACATAAGAATATACAGCATGCATACAATAAATAAATATATAAATAAAAGGAAACACAAAATAGCTAAAATAATTTGGGAAGACCCTCACATATGAGAGGATTATTATTTTACAATTTATCCAGGAGGCAACTGATTCAGTTAGAATCTGTGAACTTGGATGGGCAAAAAAGCCCCCTCAAAACAACCCTAAATCTTTATTTCAATACAACTGATTTCTTTTGTAATCTTATACATTTTGTTTTCAGCATTTGAAAACATTCTGAGAATGGATCTATGGGCTCCTCCAGATTGTCAAATGGGTCCATCTCTCTCTTACCCACAAAGATGATTAAGAATTCAAGTGTTTTTCAAATGGGAGGCAATGAATAAAAGTAAGAAGGGGGAGAACAGAGAAAAGAGCTATCAGCTTGTGGTACTGACAGGGATGCAAATGGAAAAAGGCTTGGATAGGGATACTTTTGAAATACAGGTTTTTTTTAAACCCCATCAATTTCCTTATCCTAAAGAAAAACAATCTTATTCTGGAAAGGAACAGAAATCACAAATGTCTCCAGTTTTCAGATTCTCAAATCTTCATCTCTCTCGCAGACAGGGTACACTTTAGGATTACCAATTGCAGAGCCTCAGGTACTGATTTGTTTTGGTTGAGGTTTCCTCAACTGAGGGACGTGTGGGGGAAGGGAGGGAAGGTATAATGGAGAGAACAGTGCATAAAGGCCAGGAAGACCTTGAATTAAATTACACCTCAGATAACTAGGGCTTGTGGGATCCAAAAGGCTCTGTAAAACTGCTAAGAAAACTGTAGTTTTCTTAGCTGAAAAATGAGGAGAATACCAGTCACCTATGTCAAAGAATTGTGAGGAACAAGTATGATCATAAATATAAAATGCTATATAAATGTGAATTATTATACCAATAAAATCAGGAAGGCTTATCTGGCAGTGATGTGTGGGATAGTTTGGAGTATAGAGATGGTTTAGGCATTATGGAAATTATTCAGGTAAGAAATGAAAACTTGCTTTTTCATTAGAGAGCGTTGGACTAAATAATTTATTAGCATCCAATTCTAACATTCTGTGATAGAAAATTGAAGAGATCAAATGAAGAGATTCAGAAACTAATTAGATAATGGTAGTAAGGAAGAGAAAGGAGTAGTAGATGATACCAAAATCTTGAACATGGAAGATTAGGAGAATTACAGTGCTAATGACAGTTATAGCAATGTCATGAGGATAAATTGGTTATTTTTAGTAACAAAAGGGGAAGTTGAGGAAACATAATTAGTCCTAAGGGGTGATTCTGTTCAGGAAAGTTTCTATGAAATGGTAGTCATTCAAAGGATGGGCTCTGAAAAGTGATGGATTTTGACAAGCAAAGAAGAGGAGGAATTTACAAATGCTAAGAAGTATATTTTCACCTACTTTTTAAAGTTAATTTTCTTTCTTCTATCGTAGGAAGTGATTATATAGTGGCATATGTTGTCATTCTCTAAAGCCAGAAATCTGAAATATAAACAATTAAATGTCATTTGAATCTTTCTAGGAGAACCACTAAGTTTTATATCAATCCTATCAAGCTGAAGCTGCTGTTGACTGAATTTTTTTCCACAGACTTTTTTTTTTCTTTTTGAGCAGCAAAATGTGACATAATGTGACATAATTGGTTTCAAATCAATTTTCAAATTCATCTGCAAGGACTTGCTGACAATGGCAGGGTCTTCAGTTACCTCATTAGTTTTAGCTCTGGGCAAGTATACCCTTATTGGAATATTTCACAGCAAAGATACTTGATTAGAAATAAATATGGACAAAATTGCTGCTGAAATAGGTCACTGTCTGTGCCTTCTACCCAGATCTTATGCTGACTGTAAATGTAAAATGAAATGCTGTGTTTGGTCTCTCTCACCACTTGCTATCAGCCTAATGAGAATCACGTGTGAGGATAAAAGGTTTCAAGTTTAATTCTTTGCAGAGACCACAGTACCAAAGTAGAAGAATGCTCATTAGCTTCCAGGAAGGAGAGAAAACCCTTGGTATTCTAGAAAATGTTCACTCATATTCCTGCTACATATGCAAACTCTTGAGAGAGGTAACCACAGTGCCTTTGAATTTTGGGTTGCCTTAAACATCAAGTGAGTAAGTAATGACTGAGGTAAAGTAAAGTAAAAGAAATCATCTTGAAAATATTCATCGCAAGTTTATGTTTTATGATACTTGTCAACACTTTTCCTAATTCCACATCAATTTCTGACACTTATGTCCTTAGCTTGCAAATTACCAGTAAGCTCCAGTATTCTAGACAAATCTTGGACTTTGTGTTTGGTGGCTAATTGGTGGTCAGGATCAGTCTCTTAATTCCATTCATTATGGATGGATATCCCTTTGGCCTTGAATTTACTTTTAGTTGGCAAACCCAGAATTTCTTCCTCACAATAAGCAATTAGATAGTCAGCTATGTGGGGCAGCTCAGGGGATAGAGTATTGAACCTAGAGGCATTTAGGGTTAAGACTCATCTCCCTAAGTTCAAATCTGGCCTTAGACATTTATTAGTTATGTGACCCTGGGCAAGTCTCTTTTTATTAGTCTTTTAAATTTGTTTGCCTCAGTTTTTTCATCTGTAAAATGAGTTAGAAAAGGAAATAGGCAAACTCCTTTGTCAGGAAAATCCCAAACAGGGTCAGGAAGAGTCATACATAACTGAAGAACAACAAAAAGTCCAGGACATATATTTCAAGGGCATTATAGGATCATTGTTCTAGTTTGAAGTCCCTTGACGTTTAACTAAAATCCAGTTGTATAATCTCAAAGAAACTGTAAGAGGCTGACAGTAGGCTTTAAGACTCCTTTGTAGAGGTGGTTACTATGCTTGAGTTTTTTTTTTGTTTGTTTTGTTTTGTTTTGTTTTTTACCCACAAATTGAATCTGGTTTCAAAGATCCAGTGTAGATAAACTTGGAGAAATGAGCCCGTGCTGAAGATTTTTGATTAGATACACTGAGAATGCTCATGTGAATAAAAAGTGTTTGGGTCCCTGGATCTGTTTGGTAAAAATAAAAATATTAAGAAATATATAATAAAAATAATGATGATGATGATCTTTATAGCTAGCATTTGTTAAGTGTTTTAATGTTGGCAAAGTCCTTTACAAATATCATTTCATTTTATCTTCACAAAAATCTTGAGAGGTGGCTTCCATTAACATTCCCATTTTATAGCTGAGGAAACTGAGGCATACAAGGTTGGTTGTCCAGAATCACATAGCTAGTGAATATCTGAGGCTGGATTTGAACTCAAGGTTTCCTATTTCCAGATATAGCACTCTATTCACTTTACTACCAAATTGTTCAAATGCCATAATTGGCATTTATTTGGTGTGTTCTGTTATAACAATTCATATTTGTTTTGATTCACTACTATCATTATCATAAATGCTGATTTAATATGGTGTTTTATCACTTATAAAGCAAGCCTAGGCTCTGTAGTGGAAAGAACAAGGGGTCTAGAATCAGGGGACTTGGTTCCAAGTCTTGCCCCTGATACTTGCTGTCAATGTGACTTAAAGGAAGTCTCTAAACCTCAGATTTCTCATTTGTAAAAGGGAAGCGTTGGACTAGATGATCTCTGAGAGTCCTTCCAGCATCAGATCTATGACACTCATTTGAAGCTCAAAACAATCTAGTGAAGTGGACGCTCCAGCCTATTACTAGTACCATTTAACAGAAGCAGATCTCAGCTAGAAGCCATTAAATTCCAGATACAAGTATCCTTTCCCCTGCACCACAGCTGGTCCCATTTATGAAAATGGGGGTGGGGGTGAAGAAAGTAATATTCTACTTTTAAGGATGTAGGTACTTCATTGGAAAATAGATTTAAAGTTCAAAGATCTTTAAAGGTCATGTAATGTAATTCTGCTTTATAGATGAAGAAACCAAGATCCAAGGAGTAAACCCAAATCATTTGCTCAAAATCACATTGATAATAAGAGGTATAGCTGGGCATACAAATCCACACTCTGATTTCAGACACATTGTTCTAGCCACTGCACCTCATGCATGGTTCTGAAAAATAGACAGTCTCCCATCTACCCCCTTCTCTCAAATACACTTTAAGTGAATTTACTAAAGACAATTCCTACTGGTGATTGGCTGAGCAAGCTTACTTCTCCTGCTTGAAAAGTCCTTGGAATCTTCCACACCTCCTACAGCTTGTTCCTATCCCTCACCCACCCATTCCCCACTAAGAAAAAGATCCAAGAGTTCTAAATTATCCTTTGGTTCACTTTTCCCTTCCTGAGGGAGGACATTCCTTTTTTCACTTTATCCCAGACTTAATGTTGAGACCAGCAATCTAATCCCTTACTTCTGTTCCATTCTCACCCTCTGATTTGAAATGGGCTCCAATATTTCTGTGAACAATTATCCTTTGGCTCCTGAATCCTTCAAATTAATGTCTCATTTTGTAACTTCCATTTATTTTCAGGTGTCTTTTTGCATACCTACTCTCTGAAGTCCTTCATTCCAGATGCTATTCTCTGATAAGTTTTGCTTGAGGTGTTTGAATGTAGAGATGAATTTTTTTAAACTTTCTATCTCTCCATGATTCCATATCTGAAGGATATTTAATAAATAGCTGTTGAATAAAGGATAAGGGAACAAATATTCATTATTTTCTAGTGTGTGCCAGAAGCAAGCTTTGCAAATATAGTATCAGTCAAAAACATACTTTGGAACATGTGTGGGAACAATGGCTCTGTTTTCAGAGGTCTTAGTTCAGATCTTGCCACTATCTTTGTGATGCTGGGCAAATTCCTTAACTTCACTTAAACCCAACTTCTTCATCAGTAAAATCGGGTTGGACTAGATAAATGGAAGGAAGGGAATAAAAATTTTTAGGCACTACTATGTGCTAGGTACTGTGCCAAGAACTACAAATATCACTTCATTTCATTCTCAAAACAATCTTGGGAAATAGGTGCTATTATCATCCTCATTTGATAGCAGAGGAAACTGAGGCAGATTAAAATTAAGTGACTTCCCCAGGGTCACACAGCTAGCATTTGTACTTCGTTTTTTTCCAACTCTAGACCCAATTTTCTATCAATTGGACCACTCAGCTTCTTCTGAGGTCTTTTCTACATGTCTGATACTATATTCCTATGATAAACTCCACTTTATAGAAACTATTATTCCTTTGTCTTTCCCATTTTCATCCTAAGAGATTAATTCTCCTTAACTGCAAAGCTCTTTTCCTCTTCTAGAACAATGTGGTATTTCTATTTTATTTCTAACCACATGCAGGTGTCCCAAAATATCCACCAACTGAATGATTTCAACCTATGTTAATTACCATCTTCTACATTTCTTTTGTCAGTATTGGTAATAAATTAATGTAAGAATTCAGCAAAAATATATTAGACATATGCTAGACCATGTGAAGATAGACAGGAATAATTTCTATTTGTATTATATTAAGAAGATAGAATGTGTACATCAACAAAATAGAAGCAATCTAATTTTAAAAGAGAGAAATTATTAATAGCTGGAAAAGAGGGGATCAGGAGATATCTTGTATAGGAGAAGTAGCACCTGAGCTAAGTTTTGAAGGAAGTTGGAGATCAAAGAAGAAAGGTGACATTTATCGTCTTCATACAAACAACTATGAATTCATCAGCATCAATTCTTTTTCTCTTTCACACACACCTCTTAACTCTCTGTAGTCTGACTTTGGACCTTACCATTATATTGAAACTGTTTTTTTCAAAATAATAAAAACCTCTTAATCACTAGATTAAGTTATATGTTTTCTTAATCCATATCCTCCTTGACTTCTCTGCAACTTTTAATAAAGTAAATAACCCTTTTCTCCTTGATACTCTCTTCACTCTAGTTTTTATGATACTCTTCTCTCTAGGTTCTTCTCCACCCATCTCTCAGATCACTTCTCTTCAGTCATCTTACTGGATCTTCATTCAGGTTTTGCCTGATAAAAATAGATTTTCCCCAAGAGTCTATTCTGCTCTCTCTTCTCTTCTCACTCTCATCGGTTCCCTTAGAGACAATCATCATTTTTGTTCTCTTGGAACCAATCATCATTTTCTGTGCAGATGATTCTAAGATCTATTTCTCTAGTTCTACCCTTTCCCCTGAATACAAACTAACATCTCAAATTATTCATTGATCATCTTGATCTGGTTGTCTCATAGACATCTATCTTAAATTCAGCATATCCAAAACTGAACTCATTATCTTTCTACTTGGATCCTTTTCTCTTCCAAATGTAATTATTATTCTCAAAGTCACTCTTATACTCTTAGTACTTTCTATTCCCTACTCTTCCAAACTTCTCTATTATAGCTAAAGGTATCATCATTCTTCTTGTTATTCAGGCTTGCAACCTATTTTTGACTCCTCACTTTCACTTTCCATATTTAATCAGTTGCCAAGTACATCCAATTCTACCTTCATAACACCTTCTATTCTTTCCTCCCACTCTTATCAACTAGTGATGGCCCTCATCATCTCACTCCTAGACTACTTTAGTAGACTCTGCTCTCTCAGCTGCAAGTCTCTTCCTTTAGTCCATCTAGCATTCTGCTATCAAATCAATCATTCTAAAGCACAGGTTTGACCATGCCACTTCCCACTGCCATTTAATCAACCCCAGTAGTTCTCAATTACTTCCAGATCAAATAAAAAACCCTCTTTGGCTTTTAACCTAGCTTCTTTCCTCTTTTCCAGTCTTTTTAAAAAAATTTATTCCCCTACATGTACTGTGATCTAGTGACATTGACCTCCTGGCTATTCCTAGCATAAGATATGACTCTCTCTTTCAACTCTGGGCATTTTCACTGACTGTCCCTAAAATTTCACCTTCTATAAATAATGTTTTCTAATACTTCATGGTAGTACCTTTCCTTTATGAGTGTTTCTTTTTTTATTTCACTTAATTTTTTCTTTATCTTATTTGTAAATAGTCAGATCATGCAGTTTCCTTCCATTAGACTGTGAACTAACTTGGAACAAAGGAATGTTTTTGTCTTTTTTTGTGTCCCCAAAAACTCAAAGTTGTCACTTAATACATATTAATTACTTGACTATGTGACCATGGGCAAGTTATTTAATTTGTATTCTCATAGGGATAAAAATCCCTGTAGCACCTACTTCACAAGACAGTTGTGAGAATTAAATCCTAATTTAAGGCACTATTTAAATGTCAAATATCATTATTATTGAAGTAATAATAGTCACAGGATCTATTAAATTCCTAGCAATAGGGATTAAAAGCTCTTTAAGAATATAGTTTTAAAAAAAAATTTCTCTGGCCAACTGCCTCCCATGTAGTAGGTAATCAATAAACAGTGAATGAAAGAATGACTTATCTATTCCTCCCAGTCTGGACCAAACATTCTTGAGTACTAAAATAACATTAATTTTCTTCAAACATCACAAATACAATCTGAATTTCTCCTGATATATAGATAAGTAATAAAAATATTGAATAACTTGAATAAAATTGAAAAATGAATAACTTTGAATTTAACTTAAAACTACTTCCTAACCTGTGGTCAAAACCTGCTGCCAATTATCATAAAAGCAATTTACTTAATTTTAAAAGAAATCTTTCTTATGAAATAGGGTATCTTCCAATTAACAAATACTTATTTGAATGGCCAGAGTGGGAAGATTCTGGTTTCATTTTTCTTGTGAATTGTTGATGACAGCAATGTTAGTTGGGTTTCCCAATTTTGAATTTGCTAAGAAATGTATCCTTCTCTAATGCAGTGAATATCAAAAATGAAGTGCACATTTCCCCCATTATTGGACTTTATGGTGACTCCAAAACCAAGTTCTGATTAAGAATGTTAAACTCCACTTCATATTTATTTCACTTTATTTCAAGAAAAACACTCGGAAGTCACTTTTCATAGCTTAAAAAAAACAAAACTCAAGTAAGTAAAGGAGAATTTTTCTGGGAAATAGATCAGCTCAGTACTGGCATGCTATTATTTATAATGATTAAAATGTATTATCAATAATGTATTTGAATTAATTTGTGTGCTTTCCTTCTTATATCCAGGTACATTCCTGGACTACAAAGGGTTGAGCTAAGGCTCATTTTTTTTTCTCCAAAAATGATGGTGAATATTTGTAGATCAAGCTATCCCCTCTCATATAGTTCTATTTTTCTGACTATTGGGTTATATTTGAAAGGCATTTGATCCATGGCCCTGGGAAAATGTGTGATCTTTTATCATTATGGCAAAGCTAGTCACATGCCATATATGGCATTATCTAACCATGAATTTTTCCTAGTGTTTGGAGTAAGGAAGACCTATGTTCCAATCTCACCTTAGTCACTATTTACTAGCTTTACATATCAATAAAAAAGGATAATCACAGCAACTATCTTGCAGAGTTGTTCTAAGGATCAAATAAGAAGCAAAGTGCTTCATCAACATCAAAGCACTATTTAGTTGTTAGCTATTTACAAGATATTTTATCTTTCTTAATGAAAATAAAGTTATGTAAGTTTTTTAAAAGCTGCTATTGTTAGGTCTGTTTGGGAAGTGACAACCCCTCAGAAAAATGTTTCCTTGTTGCCCCTTTTTTATTACAACCAAAACAAGAAATTTTCTCCTTATCTGTGTTGTTATTAATATTCATGTGTGACTATGTAAAAGAGGGAGGGAAGCAAAAAAGTAAGTAAAAATAAACCACTGGTTTTTCTAACAAGAATCTTGAGCCTTAGGTAAAAAAAAAAATAGAGAAGAGGCTTCATAGCAGAGTAGCTGATTAGAAGATCTGGTACGGGTGGCCGTAGAAGCAGGAAATGATGAATCCTGGCTGGAGCCCAACAATGAAACAAAGCCGAGGAAAACTGATGCTGATGTGGATGCTCTGGAAAGACAGAAAAAAAAACAGCTGGAAAGAAGAAAAAAAAACAGAACTCTCCCTCCCTTCAATAGGAAATTGCAAGCGTATTTCATTTCACCATTTGTTCCTGAGACATTGGTTATCATTACCATCAGCTTATAAGTAGTTTAGAAGTTGATCATTCTGAAGAAAAACATAGGGGAAATTGATTCTCCAAAAGGAGACAAAGAATATGGAGGGGAGCTTGGGGTTTCAGAGTGAAATCAAACATAGGCCAGCTATTTGTACTTGTGAATTAAAAAAAAAGAAGTTCCTTTTAAAAAAATCATATACATATGCATACATATACACAGATGTATATGCTTATATAAATACATATCTACAAATTGTCCCCAAAGTCTTAGTGCTGAAGTATAAAGGATATGAACTTGTAAAAATGCCATTTGAATGGCAACTTATTTAACATTTTAAAGCTTTGAAATGTTTCTTGTTAATATTCAACATAATAATCTTATGATATGGGGCAGTTAGGTGGCATAGTGAATAAAGTATCCACTGGGTCTGGAGTCAAGAGGACTCAACATTGTCAGTTCAAATCTGATCTCAGACACTTATTAGCTGTATAACCCTGGGCAAGCCACTAAATGCTATTTGTCTCATTTTCCTCATCTGTAAAAGGAAGTAGAGATGGAAATAGAAAACCAATTTAGTATCTTTGTCAGGAAAACTCCAAAAGGAAAGGTAAGATATGGCTGAAACAACTGAAGAACATCTTATCTTATACATTTCTCTAGTTGATTTGAAAACTTTGTGAAAACTTTCATCAGGTGCTACTCAGGGCCTTGTATTTTTAATCTTTGTCTTCAGGTAATTCAAAAAAAAAGTTTTTGATATGTATGTGATAGTTTTGAGGATGAGAGAAGCTAAATGACTTTCCAGGATCACTCAATAAATAAATATTTGAATCAGGATTTAATATTTGAATCAGGATTTGAACTCAGATTTTCCTGAAAATGAATATGTTTAATGATTATATGAGAATCAATATTCATTATTGAAAGTGAGTAGACATTTGAAATTTGAAAATTTTTGCAGGTACCTGAATGGCACAATAGAAAAAATGCTGAGCTCATGGTCAGTGATTTCAAATCAATATTTAGATTTTTAACTAACTGTGTGACCCTGAGCAAATCACTTAACCTCTCTTTGATATAGTATCCTCATTTGTAAAATGGGAATAATAATAGCACCTACCTCCCAAATTATTGTGGAGACAAATTGAAATAGTATTTGTAAAGTATCTTGCAAATCATAAAGTGCTATGCCAGTGATGGTGATTATGAATAATCCTGTCTAAGATCAATTCAAAATAATTTCAAGAACACATGAAGATCAAATCCTATTATATAACATCAGAAAGCTCTGCTTTACAATAAATTGGGAAATCATCTTTACATTTAAGGGTTCTGATAAAGGTCTCATCTCTAAAATATATAGAGAATTGTCTCATATTTATAAAAATTCAAACCATTCTCCAATCGACAAATGGTCAAAAGATATGAACAGACAATTTTCAGAGGATGAAATTAAACTAATTATAGTCATATGAAAAGGTACTCCAAATCACTGTTGATCCGAGAAATGCAAATCAAGACAACTCTGAGGTACCACTACACACCTGTCAGATTGGCTAAAATGACAGGAAAAGTTAATGATGAATGTTGGAGGGGATGTGGGAGGGCTGGGACATTGTTGGTGGACCTGTGAACGGATACAGCCATTCTGGAGGGCATTTTGGAGCTATGCTCAAAAAGTTATCAAACTGTGCATACCCTTTGACCCAGCAGTGTTTCTATTGGGCTTATATCCCAAAGAAATCATAAAGGAAGGAAAGGGACCCACATGTGCAAGAATGTTTGTGGCAGCCCTTTTTGTAATGGCAAGAAACTGGAAATTGAATAGATGCCCCTCAATTGGAGAATGGCTGAATAAATTATGGCATATGAATGTTATGGAATATTATTGTTCTGTAAGAAACGACCAGCAGGACGATTTCAGAGAGGCCTGGAGAGACTTGCATGAACTGATGCTGAGTGAAATCAGCAGAACCAGGAGATCATTATAAATGACAACAACAAGACTATATCATGATCAATTCTGATGGACATGGCTCCCTTCAATAATGAAATGTTTCAAACCAGTTCCAATTGTTCAGTGAAGAAAGCCATATACACCCAGAGAGAGGGATGTGAAATGTGGACCACAACATAACATTCTCGTACTCTTGATTGATGTTTGCTTACATTGTGTTTCCTTTATCTGATATTTCTTTCTTGTGGATATGATTTTTTTTTTTGCACAACAATGATAAGTTTGGAAATATGTATACATATATTCGATTTACCAAGTATTTTAATGTAATTGACATGTAGTGGATATCCTGCCATCTAGGGGAAGGATGGGGAGTTGGGGGGAAAATTTGTAACAGAAAGCTATGTAAGGGTTAATGTTGAGGAATTACCCACACATATGTTATGCAAATAAAATTTAAAAAAATATATGGAAAACTCTGCTTTAACATTATTTGTCTGATTATTCATTTATTACACTTCTGCAGAATTAACTGACATGATGATTTATCTACTAAACAATGTATACTCTGCTCTTGGGACAGATTTTTATTAGGTGAATAATTCCCAAGTTCCTTGAAGGTAAACTCAAATCCCCCAATCAGTCCAAATGGGATTAACATATCCTGCATTATCTTTGAGGAATAATAGTTTTTGTTAGGTACATATTTGCTTATGAATTTTGGTCATAGAGACAGCCACAGTAAATAATGGAATTTTGGCTTAATACCTTGAACAGTTATATTTTCTGCTTTTCCTATGTTAACTGAATTATTGGATTTCCATAACTACAAAGGAAGATGTAAGTCAATAACTGATTGTTAGACTTTGATGTTTAAAAACAGAAACATTTTCACTTACTTAAATAACACTGAACTTGTTTATATAATAAATTGCTGGGCTTATATTGTATATGTTAGAATTTCCTGGAGCCCAATGTTTGTGTTTTTAATCTTTTTAGATTCCTATTGTTATATTGCTATGCTAATTTTGAGTCAGGTTAGACCAGGGAACTTTCATAAAAAATAAAGGACTCCTCTGTTGAAAATCAGATCATTCCTGATACTAGACAAAACACACTCTAGGGAATAAGAACAGAATGTTGTTAAAGCTGAAAACTACAGGCAGCATAATGCTAAATCAGCGATTGAACAAAAATGGCTTCTACCTTGGAATTTGAGCCGACCCTGAATTTAAACTGGTTGCTAGTTATACATAAGCAGATGAAGAATTGAGTTTGACATCATTTAAAGTCAGAAAAACTTGAGTTTGAATCCTGACTCCAATTCCCTTTTTATTTTAGACAAGTCTCTCCACCTCCTTTTTTTTCATCTGTAAAATGACAGTCAGACCAAAAGATTTCTCAAATGGCCTATCCACCTGTGAAGGGAGGATTTTGATAATTTATAGTAGGAAATATTTCTAGATTGTTTGTTGTAGATGGGTTATATGGTATATTCATGGAATAACATGGAGGCAGCAAAACTTTTTTCCTACTCAAACAACAAAGATAAAAATGACTCAGAAAAGAAGTAGTTTATTTGCACCAGTAGGAATCAATATCCAGGGTTTTCTTATGATCAACATAGCATAGTTAAAGAAAATTGTTAACTTATTTTTAAGGATATTCTCCAAGAAGTACCTCCATGATGTTATTATGATCTGATCCTAAATTTTAAGATAAACATTAACCATAACAAACAGTTTTTGACAAAGGAATCAGCATAATGAAGTCCATAGGGCAGCTAGAGGAAGAGTCATTCTACTCAGTTGAAATCTGGACTCAGACACTTATTAGCTATGTGAACCTGAATAAATCACTTAACTATGTTTGTTTCAGTTTCCTCATCTGTAAAAATGAGCTGGAGAAAGAAATGGCAACTCATTCCAGTATCTTTGCTAACAAAACTCCAAATGCAGTTATAAAGAGTAGGACACTAGTGAAAAGTGACTGAATGAAAAACATTAGTGGATTAATTTAGATACTAAACTTTCCTCATACTGTAATACATTATACCAGTATTCTAATTGCAGATTCGAGGATGTAGTAAACAGTTTATGCAAGAAACAGGTCAGCTTGTGAAAGTATGTAATTAATCAATTTAAATGGAAAGTTGTCCTAATTAGTTTTAATTATTCATAAAACAATTAAACCCTAATGGGCTCTATCCTGCTTAGAAGGTGAATGCTTTATCAGGTCCTTTTGGGCCTCCAGAAAGCTATAGTCCTGTTAAGTGTTCTCAGGAAAACTGGATTGAAATATAAGGACTACAGCACTTCAACCCATAAAGCAAAGAAAAGCAAAACATCTCAAGAATTATTAAAAAAAATATCTTCCAGATTATTTTTTGAATACAATTAGCAAAGGTGTGTGTTCACAATCTTTTCCTGAAGATCATTATTCTCCCCCCCCCCAGAAAATATTTTTGGATGGTTTGTTGTGGATGTATCACGTGGTTCATTGGTGGAAAAGCACAAAGGCATTCAAACTTTTTGCTATTGAAAAGAGCAGTGAAAAAACTTATTAGAAAGGAATTGATTCATTTACCCATTAGGAACAATGACTAAGACTTTCATATCCTTAGTCTAACATGATTACAGGGAATTGTGAATAGATTTTGAAGGATGTTCTCTGAGAAATATTTCTATTGAAAATTAGGATTATTTCATATTCTTCTCTAGCCCATTGTATATGGAGGCTATTAAGTTTAATAAGAAGTTGTGAGTAAGTGAGAAAAAGGGGGAATAGTAGTAGCTATTTTCTTCTCTGGTTGAAGATTTCATTGAAAAGGGGTAAAGACCCTAATGGGTAAATGGTCTAAGGATATGAACAGACAATTTTCAGATGATGAAACTAAAGCTATCTATAGTCATATGAAAAAATGCTCTAAATCATTATTGATTAGATAAATGCAAATTAAAACAACTCTGAGGTACCACCTCATACCTCTCAGATTGTCTAAAATGACAGGAACAGATAATGATAAGTGTTGGAGGAGATGTGAGAAAACTGGGGCACTAATGCATTGTTGGTAGAGTTGTGAAATGATTCAACAATTCTGGAGAGCAATTTGGAGCTATGCCCAAAGGGCTATAAAACTGTGCATGCATATTCTTTGACCTAGCAGTGCCAATACTGAATCTGTATCCCAAGGAAATCATAAAAAAGGGAAAAGGACACACATGTGCAAAAATGTTCGTAGAAGCTCTTTTTGTGAAGCAAAGAATTGGAAAATTAGTAGATGCCTATCAATTGGGAAATGGCTGAACATGTTGTGGTATATGAAAGTAATGAATTATTATTATTGTTTTATAAAAAATGAGGAACAAGTTGACTTTAGAAAGACCTAGAAAGATTTACATGAACTAATGTTGAGCAAAACAAACCAAACCAGAGTACATTTTGTACATAATAACAGCAAGAATGTGTGATGATCAACTATGAAAAACTTGGTTCTTCTCATGGTTCAGTAGTCCAAGGCAATTCCAATAGACTTTGGATAGAACATGCCATCAGCATCCAGAAAAAGAACTATGGAGATTGAATGTAAATCAACACAAGATATATTCACTGCTTTTTTCTGTTTTTTTTTCTCTGTCATGGTTTTTCCCTTTTGTTCTGTTTTTCTCTCCCAGCATGATTCATAAAGCAATATATGTTAAAAATAAATAAATAAAAAGAAAAGGGATAAAGAAATATCTACTAGAGACATTGCCCCTGTTATTCTAGCTCCAGAAGGTGGATTACCTGAAATTCTCTTTCCATTAGGAATAGTCCTAAATGGATCTCAGAGTAAAGACTCAATTCTACTGAAATTGAATTGTGAAAACAAAGGAGACACTGATCCTATTGACTGAATTAATGCAGTCAAAGATACTTGGCCTGACAAAATTATTCTATTAAATCAATGTCACTTTGATAATGAAAAACACCTTTATTAGCTTGGTTTTTAAACATATTTAAATTCTCATCATTCTTTGAATGGTGTGTTACAAAGCTCTGTGCTATATTCTTCCCTGTTTTCTGGGAATGAGTCAGAGACTGGTGCGGCCAGGACTTGAGATGATGTAAGATATAGATAGCAGAGAGTTCTATTAATTTTTTAGGCTCTGTCAGGTAATGGAAACAAGCTTCCCTCTCAGTTTTCTTCTGAAAGGGTGATCCAGATCTAATAATTTAGAGGAAGGTGGTGTCAGATTTTCCTTCTTGGTAATTATGGATAATTATTGTGGTGGAATTGGATCCGTTTTAAATAATGCTGTTGATCAAACAGAGTGCATAAGTGGTTTTTGAAGGAAAATTCTGATTTAAGTTTCATTTTGAGATTAGAAAAATAGGTAAAAATTATTAATAGCTACCAGTGAATAACATCTATCTTTTGGAAGAGGAGGATGAATCTAATTAAAAACGAACAGGTCAACCCATATGTGCAGATTCCCTACAGACTGAAAAACAATAAAGAAAGAGCAGCCCACTAGATGTGTCAATTTACAATTACCTGTAGAAAGCATGTGCTTGTCCATAATTTCCATTGTGAATTTAATGGAAGGTTTGGAAGTACATAAAAACTGAAGATGGGGAACCCTCAGAACTTGGCACTATTCAACTTCGTTTCTGCAAAACCATTAGCTACAAAATGAGGTCTTCTTGCAGGGATAAAAGGCAGTATCTTTTGGGCTTTTCTAGTTGGGCCACCCAAAAGGAAAAGCCATTTGAAAGCAGAACAAAACAAAAATGAAAGGGCATATTACCAACTCCCCTTCAGTCTCAGGCAACAATGGCAAAAGAAAGCTCAGGAATCTAAGGAAATGTTGATTCCAAATTTAGTTATTCATAGATCTGGAGCTGGAAGGAACATTAGAGGCTACCCAGTGCAACATCCTCATTTTGCAGATAAGAAAAATGAAGACCAAACAGGTTAAGGTAAAGGTTAAGTGACTGGCTCAAAATCGCAGTAAAAAAAAGAAATTTAAACTCAAGGTCCATGATCCCAAATCCAGCATTCCCAAATCAATATTATTTACATCTTATCAGACTGCCTACCTGAACTAGAAGGATATTTTTCCAGTGTTGGTCAGCTTCTAGATTCACTGACCAATTGGTCTCTCTTTAGGTCAAACATAATCAAAGCCCTTATTCTTCTGGGAAAAGCTTTGTATTTTAGTAGTTAAGGAATAGAAAAGGTTTTTAGATAAAATACATTTCAGTGTTATTTAATTTAATTTAAATCAAGTCTAATCTCAACTCAATCCAGTCCAATCCAATTAAATTCAATAGCCGTTTATAAAATTATATGTACTTTGTTGGGTGTTAGTGATAAAAAAAAACCCAAAAATTTAGCCTTCTTACCTTCATGAAAATTGTATTTCAGTTTAATTCAGTTATATTGGTTGGTTGTTGTCCTTTGTTTTTGAAGAGGACCAAAATAACATCATTATGTTGGATTTGAGTTAGTGGATCTGACTGTGGCTGATCAGACAGGAATTGTCCACACGAACATTTGTGGTAGCTTCTCTAATTTTACACATCTCACATTTCTTCTGGCCTGATTCAATTCTGTTTTGCTCATAGAGCACAGCACTTTCTCTGATAAGGGCACATCATGCTTAGTGGTCTGTGTCAGTGTGTCCCTTAGGAAAATTTATGGCATGGAAGAGACTACATATCCAGTCGGTTTTCCTCTAACTTAGTGAGTTAGGCTAGGGTAAACGGGACAAATCCCTTTATCCTTCTAGGACTCTCTTTTCCCCTTTATAAAATGAACTAGTTGGATTAGATAATCTCTAAGGTTCTATGCAGCTTTGAAATTCTGCAGTTCTCTGTGTTTTTGTGATAATTTTTTCATCTCTTCAAATTCTCTCTTGAAAGTTTTTTTTAATTTTTTATTAAAACTTTTTATTAACAAAACATATGCATGAGTAATTTTTCAACACTGACCCTTGCAAAGCCTTCTATTCCAAAATATCTCCTCTTTCCTCCCATCCCCTCCCCTAGATGTCAGATAGTCCAATACATATTAAATATGTTAAAATAAATGTTAAATCCAATATATGTATACATATTTATACAGTTATCTTGCTGCACAAGAAAAATCAGATCAAGAAGAAAAAAAACTGAAAAAGAAAACAAAATGCAAGCAAATAACACCAGAGAGCATGAGAATGCTATGTTGTGGTCCACACTAAGTTCCCATGGTCCTCTCTCTAGGTGTAGATGGCTCTCTTCATCACTGAACAATTGGAATTGGTTTGAAGCATTTCATTGTTCAAGAGAGCCATATCCATCAGAATTGATCATTGTATAGTCTTGTTACTGTGTATAATGTTCTCCTGGTTCTGCCGATTTCACTTAGCATCAGTTCATGTAAGTCTCTTCAGGCCTCTCTGAAATCATCTGGCTGGTCATTTCTTATAGAACAATAATATTCCATCACATTTATATACCATGATTGATTCAGTCATTCTCCAATTGATAGGCATCCATTCAGTTTCCAGTTTCTTGCCACTACTAAAAGGGCTGCCACAAACATTTTTGTACATTCCCTCCTTTAAGATCTCTTTGCATTGTAGAAACAATGCTGGGTCAAAGGGTATGCACAGTTTGATAACTTTTTGAGCATAGTTCCAAATTGCTCTTCAGAATGGTTGGATCCATTCATAGTTCCACCAACAATGTATCAGTGTCCCAGTTTTCCCACATCCCCTCCAACATTTGTCATTATCTTTTCCTGTCATTTTAGCCATTCTGATAGGTGTGTAGTAATATTTCAGAGCTGTCTTAACTTGCATTTCTCTGATCAGTAGTGATTTGGAATATCTTTTCCTATAACTATAAATAGTTTAACTTTCTTCTTCTGAAAATTGTTCATATCCTTTGATCATTTATCATTTGGAGAATGGCTTGAGTTCTTATAAATTTGAGTCAATTCTCTATAGATTTTGGAAATGAGGCCTTTATCAGAACCTTTGAATATAAAAATGTTTTCCCAATTTATTGCTTCCCTTCTAATCTTGTCTGCATTAGTTTTGTTGGTACAAAACTTTTTTAACTTAACATAATCAAAATTATCTATTTTGCCATCAATAATGATTTCTAGTTCTTCTTTGCTCACAAATTCCTTCCTCCTTCATAGATTTGAGAGGTAAACTATCCTATGTTCTTCTAATTTGTTTATAAATTATAAATAAATTAGATCATAAACCTATTTTGACCTTATCTTGGTATACAGTGTTATGTATGGGTCAATGCCTAGTTTCTGCCATACTAGTTTCCAATTTTCCTAGCAGTTTTTGTCAAATAGTGAATTCTTATCCCCAAATCTGGGATCTTTGGGTTTGTCAAACACTGGATTGCTAGTCATTCACTATTTTATTCTATCAAATTAACCTATTCCACTGCTCTATTTCTTAGCCAGTACCAAATAGTTTTGAAGATTGCTACTTTATGGTATAAATTTAGATCTGGTACAGCTGGGCCACTTTCATTTACTTTTCCATTAATTCCCCTGAAATTAGTGACCTTTTGTTCTTCCAGATGAATTTTGTTATTTTTTTCTAGGTCAGTAAAATAGTTTCTTGGGAGTTTGATTTGGTATAGCACTAAATAAATAGATTGTTTTAGGTAGTATCATCTTCTTTATTATATTCTCTTGACCTATCCAAGAACACTTGATATTTTTCTAATTATTTATATCTGACTTTATTTGTATGGAAAGCGTTTTGTCGTTTTGTTCATATAGTTCCTTACTTTCCCTTGGCAGATAGATTCCCAAATATTTTATACTATTGACAGTTATTTTAAATTGAATTTATATTTGTATCTCTTGCTGTTGGATTTTGTTAGTAATACATAAAAAATGTTGATAATTTATGTGGATTTATTTTATATCCTGCAACTTTGCTAAAGTTGTGGATTATTTCTAATAGTTTTTTAGTTGATTCTCTAGGGTTCTCTAAGTATATCATCATCTCATCTGCAAAGAGTGACAATTAGAGTGATACTCTAATTTCTTTAATCTCTTTTTCTTTTCTTATTGCCAAAGCTAGCATTTCTAATACAATATTGAATAGTAATGGTGATAGTGGGCAACCCTGTTTCACCCCTGATCTTATTGGGAATGGTTCCAGTTTATCCCCATTACATATGATGCTTGCTTATGGTTTTAAATAGATGCTACTGACTATTTTAAGGAAAAGTCCATTTATTCCTATACTTTCTAGTGTTTTCAATAGAAATGGGTGTTAGATTTTATCAAAAGCTTTTCCTGCATCTATTGAGATAATCATATGTTTTTTGTTAATTTGGTTATTGATATAGTCAATTATGCTAATAGTTTTCCTAATATTAAACCATCCCTGCATTCCTGGTATAAACTCTACTTGGTCATGTTGTATTATCCTGGGGATGATTTTCTGTAATCTCTTTGCTAATATTTTATTTAAGATTTTTGCATTAGTCTGAGGGTCATGGGAGAAGGTCAGAAAGAAACACATTTCCTCTCCACCATCTTAGTTCTGCCCCTTCTTTTGAAAGTTAACTCATGTACTTTTATTTTGGGGTCTCTTCCTTCTTAAGAGTGATCCAGTAAGATGTTGACTGGCTTTCTTTTAGCAACTGCATAGTTTCTGAAAGTGATGACTCTTGGAATCTAGAGTTGTAAAAATAATTGTAAAGGCAATCTGGGACTGTTTAGATGGTTTAGGTTCAATGTCAAAATCTAAATCAAGATAGATAAGATTTGATGAGATAACTTCTGAGATAATTTCAAATGCAAAGAAGTCATGATGCAATAAAACCAGGTAATAAAACTTTTCCTTGACTCAGCCATCATACTTTCAAAAGCTGAATTTCGAATGAGTGTTAGTGCTTTCCAAAATGAATTTAGTACTATCCCTAAATATCTTTAAAAATAAAGCTATTCTCCTATATTCTCTGAGTTTAGAAATTCCATTATGATGTTGTATTCAAAAGATTTCTATTGAAAAAAAAGCTAAATAATTCAAGATGGTAAGTTTAAATATCCAATGCCATTTCTTTGGAGTGGGGGTATGAAAAAGGTGATATTCTTTTTTTTTCCTGAGGCAATTGAGTTTTGCCCAGGCTCACAACCAGATTTGTACTTGGGTTCTTCTGACTTCAGGGCTGGTCCTCTATTCACTGGGCCACCTTACTGCCCCATAAAAGGTGATATTCTCAAAATTTTTTCATATATAATAGTCATTTCCTCAGCTTCTAGGTAGCATAGGGGATAATTCCCTGATCATGGAATTTTAGTAAGATCTTAATTGAACTGGGCACCTGACTCAATGGAAAAAGTGCCACACCTGGAGTCAGGAAAACTCATTTTGTTTAGTTCATATCTGGCCTCAGACACTTACTAACTGTGTGGTCCTGGACCAGTCATTTATTCTTGTTTACCTTAGCTTTCTTATTTGTAAAATGAGTTAGAGGGGAAATGGAAAACTACTCTAGTATCTTTGCCAAGAGAACTCCAAATGAGGTCACAAAGAATTGAATATGACTGAAAAAAATGACTGAAAGTAGTCTAATCTACCTTTGAGTCACCCTTAGTTTGTTGGAAAGCCTTTTTTGTTAAAGCTTCGGGGACCCACTGAAAACACTTAAAGACATTTTTCTCATTTCCAAGATTTATTCATAAAAAGGGATTTTCCAAGCCTTATTTGTAATAGCAATATCTTTCTATTTTATGTAGTTAATTTGAACAATGGATATAAAGGAATTTACCATTTTTGGCATTTTCTTGAACTCATTGTTTGAGTCTTCCAATTGAGTGTTTCTCACTGTCCAGTATTCCTCATTTTCAATGTCCTGTCATCTAAACATGATGATGTCATTGGGTGATTAAGCATCTCCTTAGTGCTTTTGAATCAAGAATGTTTGCTCTTTTTTTTTTTTTTTGCTAAGACAATTGGGGTTAAGTGACTTGCCCAGGGTCACACAGCTAGGAAGTTTTAAGTGTCTGAGGCCAAATTTGAACTCAGGTCCTCCTGACTTCAGGGCTGGTGCTCTATCTACTGTGCTACCTAGCTACCCCAAGAATGTTTGCTCTTTATGACAGTGCTACCCAAAAAGACAAAAACAAAACAAAACAAAACACCCCACAAACAAAATAGTTAAAATCTTGTTCTCCATGCCAGCTATTTACCAGTTTCTGGCATATTTTATTCCTTTCTATAGGGTAGCTACAAGGTGACTTTTAAAGATTGCTACATTTGTCACATATAACTCTCCTAATTTGTCATATTACCTTTCCTAATATTTCTTTGCCATGTTAAATTAACATAAAATGTCTCTGATGATTCTTGGAAATTTTCCATTCCTGTTCAAGTCAATGTATATTATGGAAAGTAATTCTTCTTCAAGAAGCTAGTATAATTAGGCTTGTTGAATCCCATTTATTTATTGATTTGTTTGTATGGCTAAATGCAACTTAGAGTGTTGTTCCAAATTCAGCAAGGACACATTTCCAACTAGCTTCCAGGGCAGCATTCACCCTTTCATCTGTCCAACCTTGGGAATCTGTGTCTTTTATTGAATGGAAAGTTGAGCCGGATTTGTTTTCTCTTTTTAAAAATAGCTGCTTTCCGGGGAATAGATTAAGAGGGGAGTATATCTGGATACTTCAGCTTCATCCCTAGTGGGCATTAGAGAGACAAGGTTGTGGGATATTGCCAAGAGTAGCTAGGGAATTGCTGGGTTTCTGCTTTCAAATACCTTTGCATTGCTTGACCCTACTCTCATGTTCCTACATTAGTGTCAGCAGAATGTTCTAAAAGTGTAAGGAACATACTTTTCTCTGTTTCATTAATTGTTTAATGTAAACAGTTAAAATATTTATTTCCTTTAAAATTTTGTTTCTTTTTAAAATGTTATGGTTATATTTTATTTATTCCTCACCTTCATTTCCCAATATCTCCTTTGTTCTACCCAGAAAGCCATCTTAGTAACAAAGAATAAGAAGGAAAGAGGGGAAAAATCAGTTCAATAAGGTGAATTGATAAATCAATTGAGTCTGACATGATCTTCAATGTTTCATACTCATAGTGCTCCATCTCTGTGAGAAGGAAGGCAAGTGAATTTTCATATGTATTTTTCGGGACTAAGCTTAGTTATCATAATTACAATGTCAGATTTTTTTTTCACTTCCTTTGCATTGTTGTAATCATTGTGTTTTCCTGGTTTGTTATACTGACTCTGTATCAGCTCATATAAACCTTCACTCTATTCTCCATGTTTATCATTTGGCAAAGTTGTCTAGATTTTAGACATCACTTAGTGGATATGAATTTTTCTTTCCAGACATATTTAATTTCAAAAATTCAATCAGATGAAAGACAGTGGTGAAATGAAATGTGAGATGTGTAAAATTAGAGAATCTATCCCAAATGTTCATAGGGTCTATTTGTGCCTGACCTGTGGCAGAACATACTGAGTTTGTATTGATCTAATTAGCCACACATAGACACATTATGCCTTGATTCAAACAGAGTGATATCATTTTGTTCCTCTTTGAGAATAAAGGACAACAACCTTGTAGATACTGATTCTATGGTTCTGCTTTTCTAGTGCCTTTGTGTGTCATACTCTGATGCTGACTTTTTGTAGTGAAATTATATAAACATTCTTCAAATAGACCTCCCTTTTACAGAAATAAGGGCCTGGATAGTTTAAAGGCTCTACCACCTAAATCCAGAGAGAATCTCTCTTCCTTTGCCATCTATAAATGTTACCCTAAATTTGTATGAAGTAGTGGCTTTATTTATGGAGGTTCCACTTGAGGGTTCTGTTTTTTCCTCCTTTAGCATTGTTTCTTACTCTTGCTATGAATCTTATTTGAGAAGGGAAAATATTAGATATTTAAAATCTGTCTATTTTATGTGTGAGGAATTATTCAGGAGAAATGAAATGATAGAAAACTATTGTTAGAAAGAGTGATGACAAAAAGTGGATTTATCAATTAGCAAGAATGAGAGATTGATTATGATGGATAATCTATATGTTCTACAGGTATTCACACAATGTTAATAAAAGGCATTGAATGATTTGATGGATCTTTTGTAGTGAGATTTATAAAAGAATAAGGAAGAGTGTCAGATAACATGAGCAGCAGGAATGGATAAAGTGCAATTGCATCACTGGAATGTGTACCACATCACTGGAATATGTTCCTATATCAATGGAATCATAAATCTATGAGAATGTTAGAGCATTTTATACTCAGAAAAGATTTTCAGGATGATGTGCTATTTTTGATCGCAGTGGAATGTGTAGACATAGAATTATGGTCATTCTATTTTTCTGCTATGTACAGATAAAAGAGAACATCCAGGGTCAGAATATGTCTGGCAGCAGTATAGGGAAATTCCTGTAGGCACTGGCTGCAACTTCAAGAGGCCTAGTTTCTAGTGACATGTCCAGGGAGGCAAGCCAAGGAGAGAACTCAGCAGCCACAAGCAGCTCTGTCTATGAAAAAACAAAGCCACAACTCAAGTCACTGTGGGGCATCTGTTAAATACTATTATTTTCACTGTCAACTAAGTATTATCCTCCTAAATTATTTTTGCTACATAGCTTATTAATATTTTAATGTGGCCTAGTTTATTTATCCTGGTAAAGTAGTAAAACCCAGACATTCTTTTTGTCATCATATAATTTCTTAAACACTGTTTACATACAAATCTAGGAAACCATGTTGACAAATTTCTTGTTCTGGTCTATTTTTTGTGGTATTACCAAGGATTACAGTAATTACACTATTTTTTCTTCCTCTCCATTCACAATGAAATAATGATTTGTATTCTGATGTGTCTTCTATTTGCTGAATATGCTTTTGGGTGGGTTTTTTCAGAAAACTAGTTGATGTAGTTTTCACAATTCCTTATCCCAAAGATAATCAAGATTGAGGTTCCCCATTCCATAATTGAAAAGACACAGTTGATATATTATTTTCCATACTTACATTCAAGATGATAAAGAAATCAGAATTTGAAGGAACCACTTGAAAATTAGTATGTTCACCTTTGCCTCCAAGTCTATTAAAGTCTATCTCCCTTAAAAAACTTCCCTCAGCCCTTTTTTGCTCTTGTAATGTCAATCTAAATTTTCTTTTCTTTTATCAGAAAATTTTTAGGAGTTACTGAGACTCCCCCTCTGAATATCCTAACCATCATTTCCTAATATCTGTAAAGCGTTCTGGAACAAAAGAAAAATCCCTGAATCTTAAATTAAGGAATCTAGTTTCAAGTCTTGCCTCTGAGATTTCCTAACCATGTGAAGACTTTGGGAATACCTGAATCCTTCTATCCTTATTGCTCAATTGAAGGTGCTTTTTCTAAAGTCATCAATAAACTCCCAATTATAAAATACAAAGGCTTTTTCTCATTTTAGAGGCAAAAATATGGTTTTTCAACGTGATTTCACATCCTACATGGGCTGACAATCCTCAATACAAGTTTCATATATATATAAAACTGAGTTGGTAATCTCTTCCCTTAGCTCCAGCTTCTCCAGTGGATATCTTGTATTGTTTGTGGTCCATGCTCGAAATCATTGTCATCCTTCCTTTTCTTTTATCTCCAGTCCATCCCCAAATCTCTCAGATAACTTATCAATATCATCTAATCTAGGGGATTTGGACAAAACATTTCAGTATCTTTGCCAAAAACATCTCATAGAAAGTATGGTTCAAGGGATCACAAAGAGTTAAACATGATTGAATGGCTGAACAACAGCAAAGACAATCTAGGGGTCTTTAATCTGGGATTGAAAGTTTTGTGGATAAATTCCAGAGTAATCATGGATTTGAATGGAAAATGTACTATCTTTATTTTAATACAATTGATTTCCTTTACAATCCTATATATTTTATAGATATTAAAATATTGTTCTAAGAAGGAATTAATAAGCTTCATTATAGTGCCAAAGAAGTACACACACACACACACACACAAACTACCCATCACAGGTTTAAAACCTTTGCTCTAATCTTAGCACCTCATTTCTTAAAAGAGAAAACAGAGATCCAGAAAGCTTGTCCACGGTGGGACAGGTAGAAAATGACAGACGTGATTCATGTTGATTCTTCTTTTAGAATATCCTGCTTCCTTTCCATTTCAGCTATTTGTTGGAATGGAACCAACCTCATTCCATTCAGGTCACCATCACTTCGAGTATGGATTGTAAAAGAGCATTTGATTTTAGGATCCTTAAGTTATGACTTGTGTCACTTTAATGCAGTCATTTATCTTCATGGAAGATTTTCCTTACTTGCAAAATGGGGATGACAATGCCCAAATTATAATCTAACTACCTATCTCACAAGGCTATTCTGAGTATCGATTGATAGACTATATAAAAAGCAATGTTGTCTCCTAGAGCAGCTGATCTAGATATGCAGTATGATATAGTTCAACTCTTTGTCATTGATTAGGAACTCCACAATGTCTCCTTTTTCCCCTAAGCTTCCTAGGCAGCTAGGTGGCACAGTGGCAAGTGGATAGAGTGGTAGACCTGGAGTCAGGAAACCTAAAAATCAAATCTGGCCTCAGGCACTTCTTAGCTTTGTGGTAAGCCACTTAGCTTCTCTAAGATTCAGTTTCCTTATCTGTAAAATGAAATAATAATAACATCTACTTTCCATCCAACAATAATAGCATCTACCTTATGAGGATAAAATCACATAATATTTGTATGTCATTTTTTTCAAATTTTAAAGCATTATGTGAATTCTAGTTATTATTGTTGTTGTTGCTGTTTATTTCCAGGACTAGTGCCCTGAGCTTTAACTGCCCTTTGGCTGCATACATTTATGAAAAATTTGTGTGTCTGATTGGTTTCCTCCTTAATGCTGTCTGCTGCCCCACCCTTTATCTTTTGTGTGTGTTTATATACTTCATCTAGGGCCCCAGGGCTCAGTTGTTTATCTAAGACAAAGCTATATTGTTTTCTAATTTTGTCCCAGTGGAATCATTGCTCCTTTGTCAGACCTATGAAAAAGCTTTTTTGTCTGTATATGTCATTAAGGCAAGCTAAATATTATATTATATCATATAGTATTCTATTGTAACACATTATTTTATGTTTTATATATATATATATATATATAAAATATATAGCATTATCTTCAGGGGAAGGAAGGAAGGAAGGAAGGAAGGAAAGAAGGAAGGAAGGAAGGAAAAAAGGAAGAAAGGAAGAAAAGAAGGAAGAAAGGAAGGAAAGAAGGAAGAAAGGAAAGAAGGAAGGAAGGAAGGAAGCAAGAAATGAAGGAAGGAAGGAAGGAATAGGTGAAAAAGATGAAGAAAATAATAGGAGATAGGAGAGAGATACACCTGGCACGGAATTCCTGCTGCCAAAGAGCCACAGTTGATCTCTTTCCACTCGAATATTTAACAGCTGTGAGGCATTTAGGCTACTCTGTCCAGTATCAGTGTGCATAAATAATCTTGCCTAGATCCCCTTTGATTTCCTCTTTGGCTGCCTTAGTTTTGTTCATTTCTTTGGTTTAGTTGAGCCTCTGTGGCAGGCTCCTGGTACAGCCCAGTGATCTGTTTCAGGAGCACATTGTGTGCTTTCTTGACTGCAGCTGCTCTCCAGATACTTCCAGCCTCCTGCCAGAGAGTAATTGGCACCCAAAAAGAGAAAAGCTCCAAAGCGCTAAAAAGTGAACATATCTCACAATAAGTTTTTATTTCACCATGGGAAAAAAGCAATAAATTGTGATGAGCTAGAATAGCTAACACCCCCCACCCCAACACACATACACACAATATCTCATGATGAGATTTTAAAAAGACAGACAAGGCTGTTTTAGGAGTGACTTTCAATGTAGCATGGGTGTTATACTTCCCATTCATAGGTATCATGAGTGATATAGATAGTCATCTCTCTGAAGGTGCTGGTGGGGGAAGTGGGAGAATGGCTGGATTGGTTTGCTGCTGTTGTTGTTTGTCCTTCATTTCTCAAAGAGGACCATGACATCAGGAGGGCCATGAGTTGGATTTAAATGAGGAAAGCCTGTGCTAATTCACCAGCCTGACTTTCTCCTTAGAAGCCATCTGGGTCCAGAACTGGAGATGACCCTGGGAGAAGCGGAAGAGGTCTTTAACAGGTCTCAGTTTGACTGAATGATTAAGGCTAGGTAAGAAATGAAGAGTGGAATGACTAGATGACTTCCTCAAGTTCCAACTTAGAAATTGTGTGATATTCTCCTTGTTTATAAATGTTCCAGAGGAGAATCTGTATCTTACTATAATTGTCATTTTCCATTCTTTAAATTATTGCAAATATTTTGTTAATTCACCATATTATCTCTTATTGCAGGATTAGTAGGTGTATGATCCCTCAATTTGTCTTCACATTATAGTTGGTGAGCCTGATTTTTATGAGCAAGCTAGCCCCTCCACTCCTAAGAGAATATGGGGAGGGGAAGTTAAGAGGTCATTTAAGAGTTGGAGGGTTACATTTAAAGTTGATTAGAAAAGATTGGGATTGGGACTCCAGAATAGGAATGTTTGAAATTTCCTCCCCATTGAAAATGCCAAAGTGATGATTCTTCATTTCCCTTTTCCTTTTGCCTCCCATACTCCTTACTTTGGAAGCAAGCTCTCTCTCCTTTCACCTGTCCCTCCTCAGAAGTGTTTTGCTACTGACTATTCCCTCCCCAATACGCACTTTCTTCTATTTTCCTCCCCTCTTCCCTTATCCCTTCCCTTCCTATTTTCCTGCAGAATAGGTTAGATTTCTATTGTATGTGTATGTAAATTTCTCTTTGAACCAATTCTGATGAATGTAATATTTACTTTCTCTCTCTCCCCTTCCCCTCAATTGTAAAATCTTTTTCTTCCCTCTTTTGTGGTAGATAATTTACATAATTCAACCTCTCTCTTTTCTATTATCCTAGTGCATTCTTATCTTACCCCTTAATTTTATTTTTTTAGATATTATCCCTTCATATTCAACTCACACTTTTGTTGTGTGTCTGTCTCTGTCTTTGTCTGTCTCCATATATATATATATGTATACATATATATATATACATATATACATATATATATGTATTCCTTCTAATTGTCAAAATAATGAGATAGTACTTATGAGTTACAAGTATCACCCTCCCATGTAGGAATTTAAACAAATGAATCTTAAGTCCCTTATGATATTCCTTTCCTAATTACCTCTTTATGCTTCTCCTGAATTCTGTAGTTGAAAGTCAGTTTTTGTATCCAGCTCTAGTCTTTTCATCATAAATGCTTGAAAGTCCTCTATTTCATTGAACATCCACATTTTTCAGTTTTGCTGATAAATCTGTATTTATCTGTATTTATTTTATGTATTTATGTATAAATACATAAAAATAATTGTTTGCGACATTATAAATCCTAGAATATTTACTTTGAAATAATATTTTAACCTATAAAGAAAATATAGCAACCATTCCAAAATATGTCTTTCTTCTCAAAAGGAGGACTCAGAGGGGTTTGCTGGTATTGATATCAGTGAATTTAAAGTTCAGTCTGTATTATATGCTCTTCTTCTTGAAATGAATCTGTATTTTTCTCCTCTAGAAGTTATACATTTACTTCAGTTGATTGTTTTTGGAAAGATTAAGAGTTCTTTCCCTAAATGAACACTGCCCCTCCTAATAATTTCAATCTCTTTTCCATTTTATGATGAGTTGACCCAAAAGGAGAGGATCTGACCCTAGCTTTTGGGATAAGAAGTCAACTATTTGACAAAAACTGCTGGGAAAATTGAAATTAATATGGCAGAAACTAGGCATTGACCCACACCTAACACTGTGTACCAAGATAAGGTTGAAATAGGTTCATGATTTAGACATAAAGAGTGACATTATAAGCAAATTGGAAGAACAAAGGATAGGTTACCTCTCAGATCTGTGGAGAAGGAAGGAATTCATGGCCAAAGAAGAACTTGAGTATATTATTGAATGCAAAATTGATAATTTTGATTATATTAAATTAAAAAAAGGTTTTGTACAAACAAAACTAACGCAGACAAGATTAGAAGGGAAGTAATAAACTGGGGAAAAAGTTTTTACATCCAAGCGTTCTGATAAAGACCTAATTTTCAAAATATATAAAGAATTGACTCAAATTTATAAGAATTCAAGCCATTCCCCAATTGATAAATGGTCAAAGGATCTGAACAGACAATTTTCAGATGAAGAAATTAAAACCATTTCTAGTCATATGAAAAATTCTCTAAATCACTATTGATCAGAGAAATGCAAATTAAGACAACTATGAGGTACCACTACACACCTGTCAGATTGTCTAAAAGGACAGGAAAAGATAATGATGAATGTTGGAGGGGATGTGGGAAAACTGGGACACTAATGTATTGTTGGTGGATTTGTGAACTGATTCAACCATTCTGGAGAGCAATTTGACTATCAAATTGTGCATACCCTTTGACCCAGCAGTGTTTCTATTGGGCTTATATCCCAAAGAGATCCTAAAGAAAGGAAAAGGACCCACATGTACAAAAATGTTTGTGGCAGCCCTTTTTATAGTGGCAAGAAACTGGGAACTGAATGGATGCCCATCAATTGGAGAATGGCTGAATAAGTTATGGTATATAAATGTTATGGAATATTATTGTTCAATAAGAAACAATCAACAGGATGATTTTTTTCTTTTAAAGAAATAAATTTATTGATATATTTTGTTTTAAATGTTTGCAAACATTTCACCAAGTATAATTTTTCCTCCTCCAGGAGATAACATTTTTTTATTAAAGCTTTTTATTTGTATAACATGTATGGGTAGTTCCCCAGCATTGATCTTTACAAAGCTTTCCATTACAAATTTTATCCCCAGTCCCCTCCCCTCCCCTAAATGGCAGGAAGTCCACTACATGTTAATAATGTTGAAATACTTGACAAATTGTGCAAGAAAAATCCTATCTACAAGAAAAAAAAAAAAGAAAATCAGAGAAAGGAAACACAATGCAAGCAAATGTCAATAGAGATCATGAAAATGTTGCGTTGTGGTCCATATTTCATATCCTTCTCTCTGGGTGTATATGGTTTTCTTCAGTGAACAATTGGAACTGGTTTGAGACAATTCTTTGTTGCAGAGAGCCATGTCCATCAGAATTGATCATCATGTAATATTGTTGTTGCTGTGTATAATGATCTCCTGGTTCTGCTCATTTCACTCAGCCATCAGTTCATGCAAGTCCCTCCAGGCCTCTCTGAAATCGTCATGCTGGTCGTTTCTTACAGAGCAATAATATTCCATAACATTCATATGCATAATTTATTCAGCCACTCTCCAATTGATGGGCATCCCTTCAGTTTCCAGTTTCTAGCCACTACAAAAAGGGCTTCCACAAACATTCTTGCACATGTGGGTCCCTTTCCCTCCTCTAAGATCTCTTTGGGATATAGGCCCAATAAAAACACTGCTGGGTCAAAGGGTATGCACAGTTTGATAACTTTTTGAGCATAGCTCCAGATTGCTCTCCAGAATGGTTGGATCCGTTCACAGTTCCACCAACAATGTATTAGTGTCCCAGTTTTCCCACATCCCCTCCAACATTCATCATTATCTTTTCCTGTCATTTTAGCCAGTCTGACAGGTCTGTAGTGGTACCTCAGAGTTGTCTTAATTTGCATTTCTCTGATCAATAGTGATTTGGAGCAGGAGGCGGAGCCAAGATGGCAGAGTGAAAAGGTGACTCTCTGCGTCCTCCTCTGAACTTCTCTCAAATCAACAATAAAATGAGCCTCTGAACTGATCTTCAAGTCAACGAATCAGGAAATATTTGGATACTGCTTGCAGATATCTCTGAAAAACTTCACATCAGGTTTGTCTAGCTTGGACAGAGGGATAAACAGAGGACTCTGGTGTCAGAGAACTCTGGTGGAGGCTGGAAGTGAGGGTGGGACTCAGCTCAGCTCAGCTCAGACTGGCAAAAAACTCCAAACTCCAAACTCCAAATTCCAAACACGTGGAGTTTATCTGAGGCACTCGGGACACTCTGCCCGGATTGGGGGCAGGTGTTCTGGCAAACTTGCCTTGTTTAAGGAGTAATTCGGACTTAGTCCTAGCCCCCACCGGCCCAGCACCTTAAATTAATTCGAGGAAGCGCCTCAGGGCAAAATCTTCAGCCTGCCGTTTCAGCCACCGTTTTTTTCCCCCTACCTTAAAGAGATATTCACGCTGTCTAAAAAAAAAAAAAAATGAAGAGGCAAAAGAGAGCTCTCACCATAGACAGCTTTTACAAAGAGAAAGAGGAGAAGACCCCAGATCCAGAGGTTCCTTTAGATATAACTCCAGAGGGAATCAGCAAGGACCATCACTGGTCCCCGTTTCAAAAGGCCTTTCTGTAAGATTGCTTAAAGAACCTAATAAAAGAACTGGAGGATAAATGGGAAAATAAATTGAAATTAGTGCAAGAAGGATACAGTATCTTGCAAGAAGGATATGATGCCCTGCAAAAGAGATATGAAAAAGACACCAATCTATTGGAAAATAAAATTAGTGAAGTGGAAAAGAGTGCAATGAACAAAAAATTCAATTGGCCAGTTACAAATGGAGCTAAAAAAGGTAACTGAAGAAAACAACATTTAAAAAATAAGAATTGAACAAATGCAAGTGAATGACTCAATAAGACTTCAAGAATCAGTCAAACAAAAACAAAAAAATGAAAAATTACAAGAAAATATGAAATATCTCCTAGGAAAAACAACTGACTTGGAAAATAGATCTAGGAGAGACAATCTAAGGATTATTGGACTTCCTGAAAGCCATGATGAAAAAAAGAATCTAAACACTATCTTCCAGGAAATCCTGAAAGAAAACTGCCCTGAGATTGTAGAATCAAAAGGCAAAATCACCATTGAAAGAATTCACCGATCACCTCCTGAAAGAGACCCCAAAATTAAAACCCCAAGGAATATTGTGGCTAAATTTCATGACTATAGCACCAAGGAAAAGATTCTGCTAGCAGCTAGAAAGAAACAATTCAAATACCGAGGATCAATAATTAGAATCACACAGGATCTGTCAGCCTCCACATTGAAGGATCAAAGGGCCTGGAACCAGATATTCCGAAGGGCAAAGGAACTTGGATTGCAGCCAAGAATATCCTATTCAGCTAGAATGAGCATTATCCTCCAGGGAAGAAGATGGTCATTCAATGATATAGGTGAATTTCACCTATTTCTAATGAAAAGACCAGATCTGAACAAGAAATTCGACATCCAAACACAGAACTCAAGAGATGCATAAAAAGGTAAAAAGGAAAGGACTCTTGAGAACGTTATTTCTACTAGGGGGATGCTTAAAGTTTGGGGGTATAATTAACTAGATATTACTTTGATAATATTAAAAAGAGAACTAGAGGGGGAAAGGTTGTCATACTGGGGAAAAGAGGGGAAAAGTGGTAAAAATAAGATCTAAAAAAAAAGGAGGTAAAAACAAGGTAAAATCTCTTGAAGAAGCAAAGAAAACCTAATATAATTGAGAGAAAGAGGGGAGGGAGTTGAGCATTGTGTAAATCTTACTCTCATCAGGTTGGGCTCTAAAAGTGTATATCAGACATTTGATTTCACATAGAAACTTGTCTGTTGCTAGAGGGAAGGGGGAGGGAAAGGAGGAAAAGAAAGGGATAAACTAATAGAAGGGAAAATAGAAGAATCAGGGGAAAGGAGTAAAAACAGGGGGAAGGGATCTAAAGGGTGGAATATTGTTTGGGGGAAAGGGTCATCAAAAGCAAAGTCCTGAGGAGGGGGAAGGGAGAAAGGGGAAAGGAAAGGGGAAAACATAACTTGGGGAAATAAGATGGCAGGAAATAAAGAATTAGTTATTCTATCTGTGAATGTGAATGGGATGAACTCTCCCATAAAGCGGAAGCGGATATCAGACTGGATTAAAAACCAGAATCCCACAATATGTTGTCTACAAGAAACACATCTAAAACATAGTGACACATATAGGATGAAGGTAAAAGGCTGGAGCAGGACCTATTATGCTTCAGGTGAACAAAAAAAAAGCAGGGGTAGCAATCCTTATCTCAGATCAAGTAAAAGCCAAGATAGATCTAATCAAAAGAGATAAGGAAGGAAACTATATTTTATTAAAGGGTACCATAGATAATGTAGCAATATCTATACTAAATATATATGCACCAAGTGCAATAGCACACAAATTCCTAGGGAGAAATTAAGAGAGATGCAAGAAGAAATAGACAGCCAAACAATACTAGTGGGGGTTCTCAACCTTGCTCTCTCAGAATTAGATAAATCAAACCACAAAATAAACAAGAAAGAAACTAGGGAGATAAACCAATTGTTAGAAAAGTTAGGTATGATAGATCTATGGAGAAAGTTGAATGGAGACAGTAGGGAGTTTACCTTTTTCTCAGCAGTCCATGGAACCTATGCAAAAATTGACCATGTTTTAGGGCATAAAAACCTCAAAATCAAATGCAGAAAGGCAGAAATAGTAAATGCATCCTTTGCAGATCATGATGCAATAAAAATCACATGCAATGTAAGGCCAGGAGAAAATAAACCAAAAGTTAATTGGAAATTAAATAATTTAATCCTGAAGAATGAATGGGTGAAAGAGCAAATCATAGACACAATCAATAATTTCATCCAGGAGAATGACAATAAGGAGACAACATACCAAAATTTGTGGGATACTGCTAAAGCGGTTATAAGGGGCAATTTTATATCTCTAGATGCTTACTTGCATAAAATAGAGAAAAAAAAAGATCAATGAATTGGGCTTATTATTAAAAAAACTAGAAAAAGAACAAATTAAAAACCCTCAATTAAATACCAAATTGGAAATTCTAAAAGTAAAAGGAGAAATTAATAAAATTGAAAATAAGACAACTATTGGGTTAATAAATAAAACTAAGAGTTGGTTCTATGAAAAAACCAACAAAATAGATAAGCCTTTAGTCAATTTGATAAGAAAAAGGAAAGAAGAAAATCAAATTGTTAGTCTCAAGAATGATAAGGGAGAACTTTCCTCCAATGAAGAGGAAATCAGAGAAATAATTAGGAGTTACTTTGCCCAACTTTATGCCAGTAAGTTTGATAATCTAAATGAAATGGAGGAATATCTACAAAAATATAGATTGGCCAGGTTAACGGAAGAGGATATAAATTATTTAAATAGCCCCATATCAGAAAAAGAAATAGAACAAGCTATTAACCAACTCCCTAAGAAAAAATCTCCAGGGCCAGATGGATTTACATGTGAATTCTACCAAACATTCAAAGAACAATTAATTCCAATACTACACGAACTATTTGAGAAAATAGGGACAGAAGGTATACTGCCAGAATCCTTCTATGAGACCAATATGGTGCTGATAGCTATACCAGGTAGGGTGAAAACAGAGAAAGAAAACTATAGACCCATTTCCCTAATGAATATTGATGCAAAAATTTTAAATAAGATATTAGCAATGAGATTACAGAAAGTCATCCCCAGGATAGTACACTATGACCAAGTAGGGTTTATACGAGGGATGC
>JAJPUD010005240.1:77782-102683 GCA_023553655.1 Myrmecobius fasciatus | reverse complement strand
AACAAAATAGATAAGCCTTTAGTCAATTTGATAAGAAAAAGGAAAGAAGAAAATCAAATTGTTAGTCTCAAGAATGATAAGGGAGAACTTTCCTCCAATGAAGAGGAAATCAGAGAAATAATTAGGAGTTACTTTGCCCAACTTTATGCCAGTAAGTTTGATAATCTAAATGAAATGGAGGAATATCTACAAAAATATAGATTGGCCAGGTTAACGGAAGAGGATATAAATTATTTAAATAGCCCCATATCAGAAAAAGAAATAGAACAAGCTATTAACCAACTCCCTAAGAAAAAATCTCCAGGGCCAGATGGATTTACATGTGAATTCTACCAAACATTCAAAGAACAATTAATTCCAATACTACACGAACTATTTGAGAAAATAGGGACAGAAGGTATACTGCCAGAATCCTTCTATGAGACCAATATGGTGCTGATAGCTATACCAGGTAGGGTGAAAACAGAGAAAGAAAACTATAGACCCATTTCCCTAATGAATATTGATGCAAAAATTTTAAATAAGATATTAGCAATGAGATTACAGAAAGTCATCCCCAGGATAGTACACTATGACCAAGTAGGGTTTATACGAGGGATGCAGGGCTGGTTCAATATTACGAAAACTATCAGCATAATTAATTCTATTAATAACCAAACTAACAAAAACCATATGATTATCTCAATAGATGCAGAAAAAGCCTTTGATAAAATCCAACACCCTTTCCTATTAAAAACACTAGAGAGTATAGGAATAAATGGGCTTTTCCTTAAAATGATCAGTAGCATCTATTTAAAACCATCAGCAAGCATCATATGTAATGGAGACAAACTAAAACCATTCCCAATAAGATCAGGAGTGAAACAAGGCTGCCCACTGTCACCATTACTATTCAATATAGTATTAGAAATGTTAGCTTTAGCAATAAGAGAAGAAAAAGAGATAAAAGGAATCAGAGTAGGTAATGAAGAAACCAAATTATCACTCTTTGCAGATGACATGATGGTATACTTAGAGAACCCTAGAGACTTAACTAAAACACTACTAGAAACAATTCACAACTTTAGCAAAGTGGCAGGATTCAAAATTAATCCACATAAATCATCAGCATTTTTATATACTACCAACAAAGTTCAGCAGCAAGAGATGCAAAAAGAAATTCCATTCAAATAGCAGATGATAGGATAAAATATTTGGGAATCTATCTGCCAAGGAAAAGTCAGAAACTATACGAACTAAATTACAAAACACTTTCCACACAAATAAAATCAAACCTAATCAATTGGAAAAATATTAAGTGCTCATGGGTAGGCAGAGCAAACATAATAAAAATGACAATACTACCCAAACTAATCTACTTATTTAGTGCCATACCAATCAAACTCCCAAGAAATTATTTTACAGATCTAGAAAAAATAGTAGCAAAGTTCATTTGGAAGAACAAAAGGTCAAGGATCTCAAGGGGATTAATGAAAAAAAAGGCAGATGAAGGTGGCCTTGCTGTACCAGATCTAAAACTATATTATAAAGCAGCGGTCATCAAAACCATTTGGTACTGGCTAAGAAATAGAGCAGTTGATCAGTGGCACAGGATAGGATATTAGGACAATCTAGGCAATAACCTTAACAATCTAGTATTCGAGAAACCCAAAGACACCAGCTTTTGGGATAAATACTATTCGGCAAAAACTGCTGGGAAAATTGGAAACTAGTGTGGAAGAAATTAGGGCTTGACCCATACCTAACACCACATACCAAGGTAAGATCTAAATGGGTTCATGATCTAGATATAAAGAGGGACTTTGTAAGCAAGTTAGAGGAACATAATATAGTTTATCTCTCAGACCTGTGGAGATGGAATAAATTTATGTCCAAAGAAGAATGGGAACTCCTAATTGAACACCAGATGGATAATTTTGATTATATTAAGTTAAAAAGTTTCTGTACAAACAAAACAAATGCAGACAAGATTAGGAGGGAAGCATCAAATTGGGAAATCATCTTTACATTTAATGGTTCTGATAAAGGCCTCATTTCTAAAATATATAGAGAATTGTCTCATATATATAAGAATTCAAGCCACTCTTCAATAGATAAGTGGTCAAGGGATATGAACAGACAATTTTCAGATGATGAAATTAAAACCATCTCTAGTCCTATGAAAAGTTGCTCTAAATCACTATTGATCAGAGAAATGCAAATTAAGACAACTCTGAGGTACCACTACACCCCTGTCAGAATGGCTAAAATGACAGGAAAAGATAACGATGAATGTCGGAGGGGATGTGGGAAAACTGGGACACTAATACATTGTTGGTGGAACTGTGAACGGATCCAACCATTCTGGAGAGCAATTTGGAGCTATGCTGAAAAAGTTGTCAAACTGTGCATACCCTTTGACCCAGTAGTGTTTCTACTGGGCCTATATCCCAAAGAGATCTTAGAAGAGGGAAAGGGACCCACCTGTGCAAGAATGTTTGTGGCATCCCTTTTTGTAGTGGCTAGAAACTGGAAACTGAAGGGATGCCCATCAATTGGAGAGTGGCTGAATAAATTATGGCATATGAATGTTATGGAATATTATTGCTCTGTAAGAAACGACCAGCAGGACGATTTCAGAGAGGCCTGGAGAGACTTGCATGAACTGATGCTGAGTGCAACGAGCAGAACCAGGAGATCATCATACACAGCAACAACAGTATTACATGATGATCAATTCTGATGGACATGGCTCTCTGCAACAAAGAATTGTCTCAAACCAGTTCCAATTGTTCACTGAAGAAAACCATATACACCCAGAGAGAGGGAAATGAAATATGGACCACAACGTAACATTTTCATGATCTCTATTGACATTTGCTTGCATTGTGTTGCCTTTCTCTGATTCTCTTTTTTTTCTGGTAGATAGGATTTTTCTTGCATAACTTCTCAAGCATTTCAACATTATTAACATGTAGTGGACTTCCTGCCATCTAGGGGAGGGGAGGGGACTGGGGATAAAATTTGTAATGGAAAGCTTTGCAAAGATCAATGTTGGGGAACTACCCATATATATGTTATACAAATAAAAAGCTTTAATAAAAAAAAGGAACAAAAAAATAGTGATTTGGAGCAACTTTTCATATGACTAGAGATGATTTTAATTTCATCATCTGAAAAATAGGATGATTATGGAGGAGTAGGCAGAATCAGGAGATCATTGTATATGGCAACAACAAAATTATACAATGATCAATTCTGATGAATGTGGCTCTTTTCAACAATGAGATAATTCAGGACAATTCCAATGATATTGTGATGAAGAAAGCCATCTACACCCAGAGAGAGGACTGTGGGAATTGAATGTGTATCACAACATAGTATTCTCACTCTTTTTTGTTGCTGTTTGCTTACATTTTTTTCATTTTTTCCTTTTTGATCTGATTTTTCTTATGCAGCATGATAATTGTGGAAATATGTATAGAAAAATTGTACATGTTTAACATATATTGGATTGCTTATCATCTAGGGGTGGGATGGGGGGAAGGAGGGGAAATTTGGAACACAAAGTTTTGCAGGGGTCAATATTGAAAAACTGTCCACACATATTTTGAAAATAAAAAACTTTAATAAAAAAGGAGAGGATCTGAAGATGGAAAGCTAACCATGTTTATGGGATTCTTTTATGTGACCCCTTGTTTAGGAAAGAAAGCTCCCTGATTAGGCTACAGTTGTGATGGAATTTTAGTTCTGTCTGAAATTATGTGGCAGTTAAGACTATAAGTATAATGTCTTCCATTGCCAGGTCTCGACTATCTTGCATTTTGCAGAACAGAAACGGTATTTCAAAGTGGAAATTCTATTCCTATCATTGGGTGCTAGTAATGTTTGCTTCCTGATGTTGCTTTTAGCAGAAACAGATGCACTAGTTGTATTACGGTATTCCTCTGAGGTGATTTTGCTAAAAGCTTCCAGGGTAGTCTCTAAAACTGTGCCTCATTCAGTCCTAGGGGTTAAATCTGTCTGCTGATCAGCTCATTGAGGTATAATTGCTATATTCTTGGCATGAACTGCATAGCCTTGGCACTGGCTCTAACGGGTGCTTTAGAGTGAATCTCATCATTCCATTGTGCTCTTTGATCAAACCCCATTTAGTCAACTGGAAGGAAAGAAATTAGGGGGGAAAAGTGCTTTTCTCTCTTTTCTGTTGCTCCCAGGTTGGCCGGCGTCCCTCCAAAGTCTTCTATTCTTCTTTAATGTTATGAAGGGTCTAACTTGCCTTAGCTGCTCAGCTTGGCATTGGCTTTGACTTTGGCATGCTGATTTATCTCCATTGCCCTCAAGTCTACTTTTGGATTCCCCAACACTGCTGAATTTCACTTCAGGCTCAAGTTGTCCTCCCCGACTCCCTGTGAAATCCAGGAGAGCAGGAAAGCTGTCCTGGGACATGATCATATTTCAACTGCTACCCCCATATGAGGTACCAATCACAACTGAGATGAAAAAGAAGCAGAGGGCTCAGAGTTATGCAGCTCAAGTCGGCAGCAATCCATCTCACTCCTGAGCAATGTTAGCAGGGGCAAGAAGACACAGGATGCTGTGGTTACAGCTGAAATTATAGAGGAGAGGGAGAGGATGGGGAAAGAGGGAGGAGAGATTAGCTTTAGTATGGGGTCTTGAGAGTCAGGGTGAGCTTTCATCTCTAAGTTACAAGGCATTCCCTAAGAACTGCTAATTGAAAGGGATGGTGAAAAGCCATACGCAGGTTTTAAAACATTCTCGTCTTGTTGCTGCTCCTCACATTGACATGATCAGATGGAACCTTAGAGATCATCTAATTTCACCCCCTTATTTTACAGATGAGAAAATTGAGGTCTTAGGGAGTGACATGCCCCAGGTTCTACAGAGAGAATTATAGGATCATAGATTTAGAGCAAGAAGAAAGCTCAGAAGCCCTTTCTTTTCTTTTCTTATCTGTCTATCTATCTATCTACCTATCTATCTATCTATCTATCTATCTATCTATCTATCTATCTATCTATCTATCTATCTGTCTGTCTATCTGTCTGTCTGTTTCTGTCTCTCTGTCTTTCTCTCACTCTCACTTTCTCTCTTCCTAATCTACCTATTTATCTTGTCTATTATTGGCATGCCTCCTTTAATTGTGCTTCATTTTGCTTCAAAGATACTGTGATTTTTAAAAATTATAAGTTTGTGGGGCCCTGTGTTGATCAAGTATATTGACATCATTTTTCTAATAGCATGTGTTCATTTTGTGTCTCTGTGTCCTGGATGACTCCTGAGTTTTTAAAATTCACAAGGTCATAGTTTATCAACTTGAGGCCTCTCTTTAATCTGAAGTCTCTCTAGACAAGGGCATTATAGTCCAAAACACAACCTAGATATTGGGGCAGCAGAAGTTCAGAGATTTCAAAGAAAGGACAGCCCCATGGCTTAAATGTCTACAGGAGTACCTACCTTAAGAGATATGCAAACCTCTCAAGAATTAAATTTGAGGGATACAAACAGAAGTTATTCCACTGAAGATGAGAGGAGGAGTTGTCAAAAGAGATTAATAGAGAAACAGAGGGGAATTCTAGTTGTATAGCAGATATAGAAGAAAGGAATCAAGATCAAATAATGGAAAAAAAGAGTACCAATGTTGTTCGGTAAAAATAGTGTCATCAACTATAAAGCTTAGAATGAATTGATGATGAATGTCAACAAAAATGAGAAGAAGGATTTAAAAAAAAAACTTGATTGGGATAAAGAGGAGAATCAAAGATAGAATATATCCTGTGGACCATGACCTTTTCCCACTCAGTATACTCCAGTAGCTCTCTATCACCTCCCATATCATCTGTTTGCCATTCAAAATCCTTCATAACCTACCCACCTTACCCAAATGCATTTCCAATTTTCTTATTGCTGATAGCCCTTTATATGCTCTGTGATCTGCTATTACTCATCTCTTAGTTGTGCCTTAGACAAGACATTCTATTTTTTGAATGCAGGCTTTTCCATTGGCCATCACTAAAATCTGTAATTCTTTCCCTGGTTATCTTTATCTCCTGGTTTATCTGGCTTTTTTCAAGGCCCAACTAAAATCTCATTATCTTCAAGAAGTCATGTCCAATCCCTTTTAATTCTAGTGTCATCACTCTGATGATTATCTGCAATTTATCTTGAATATGTATATTTTTAGTACATATTTCCACTTCATTAGACTGTAAGCTTTTTGAGATTAATGCCTGTTTTCTCTCTCCCTCCCCACTTTTTTGATGACCTCAGTGCTCAGCCCAGTGCCTGGCACAAAGCAAGCACTTAATAAATGTTAATGGATTAACTACTACTCTGAACAACTGGGAAGATAGTGTGGGAAGAGACATGGGAGAAGAGACAGAAAATTCATCTTACTTGCTTCAGTATTCTGAGTCAAAGAGATTGGTCTTTGGACTGGGAAAGATAGAGAAAAAAGTTTAACATAGTTGAAAATCAAGATAAATGTGTAGATGGAGAGATAATGAGACCAGAACTATTCAAATTACTTCTACAGAGCCAAGAAATGTGATTACTGAGATACTGCTAATGATCTTTGAAAACTCATGCAAAAGAGTGCTGTCTCAGAATGAAAGGCAGATTTAAGTGAAGAGGATGGAGTCTGAACATTATATGCTGATGAATCTAACTTCAATGCTTAGGAAAAAATTCCAGGAAAAAAAAAAACTATTAAAGGAATGATTTATGTTTATCTATAAAACTACAGTAATCACTAAGGATCAGGATAGCTTTAAGAATGCAATTCAAATTGGGCTTCAGTGCTTTGGTACAATCATGGTAATTCCAAAGCTACTGTATCATTGTAATAAGTCTCTCACATAATAAATCAATGGGATGTAGAATTATGGTATGGATTGTAACATAGTTAAGTGGCAGGAAATAATTAAATAATCTAATAGATTATCTGGCCCTGTTGCTGTTCAACACATTTATCAATAACATGGATGAAAGTACATAGAATACATAATTACTAGATTTGCAGAATTCATGACTTTATAAGATATAAAAAATTCTCAACAAACTAGATCAATGGGCCAGATAAAATATGACATTTAATTGAAATAAATGTAGAATTATGTTAGATTCAACTCAAACCAACTAGGAAGAATAGATTACTAATATTCAGGGCTAGCATTTATACCTTTGAAATCAGCAAATATTATGAATTGGCTTGATTTATTGTCTTGCTGATTGTCTCAATTTAAGAAAGTGATGGAGCTATTAATAAAGCATATTAAAAGTATGTATTTTTTTCAGAGAACTAATTGTGAGCACTTTTATCAGCATACTCCTGAATAATCATAGATTGCTACTCTTAGATTCAAATGTAGCATGAGAAAATCATAATTAGATAAGAAATCTGGGAACCATAGATATAATTCTGGAAGGAATCTTAGGAGCCAATCATTCTAACCAACTTGTAATGTGTCTGAGATTAGATTTGAAATCAGATTTTTCTGTTTTTAGGTCCAGCATTCTATCTATTGCAATACTTCTCAGTGTCATAGAGTTATTGTTTTCATTTTCATATATTATACATTATTTTTCAATATTTTCTGTGCTTTTCCTTGGTTTAGTTTTGGGGTTTGTGTATGGAATATTCAGTTTATATTTTGTTATATGTTTTCAGAGTTAAAGTGTTCCCTCTGAGTACTAGTTACATTACAAAAATCTTGGTATGGTGTCTAATTGTCATAATCCTCTTTAACAGTTATTTATGGATTTCTATGATCCACACATTTTGAATTCAGGATGCCATTATTATCTGTATATTTTGCCCATGTTCTTATATTGAATTTCTCCATTTCATTATGGTCTATTAAGGACATGCCAATGTTTAATATTTTGAACATGAATTTGTATGTCATGCAATTTAGTTCCCATTTATTGAGAAAGTTATTCTTGCTTATAAATCAATATTTTTGCCTTTTGAAATATTCTATATTGTCTTACTCCTTTATAGTGGTAATTGCTAAATCTTATGTGTTCTTGACTGTGGTTTGTCAGAACTTAAACAGATAACTTATAGTGCCTTTCCCCCATTTACCTGAAACTCCTGAATTTTGGCTATGATATTCAAATCCCAAGGGCAAAGAATATGGACAATTTTGTCACTTTATTTGCATAATTCCAAATTTCTTTCTAATGATTGTATAAACAGCTATACCAACAATGCACAAGTGTGTCTTTCTTTTCACAATCTCTGCAAGATTGGTTATTCCCTTCTTTTTTCATATTTTCCAATTTTTAGGATGTGAGGTAAAACCTTAGGATTGCTTTGATTAGCCTATTATTAGTGATTTGGAGTATTTTATGCATATATTAATAGTTTAAATTTATTCTGGAGAAATGTTTGTTCATCTACTTTGACCACTTAACTGTTGGAAAAAAAGTCTTTAACTTTGTGTTATATTTGTTATTGTTTCTTGTTATTGTAAATTTCTCTTTGCTCCATTGTAATTTTCAGAAATACTGAAACTTGGGTAAGTTTTTGTATCTCTGTGTCAACTGATTCCTTTTTCAACTTTGTCCTCCATGACTGTCATTTTTTTCCTAATTCTTTTCTCTATCACTCTCTTTAAATTTACAACTTTAATTCATTTTTGTAAAAATCCTGTAAAAATCATGTGTTCTAGGAATTCTAATTGATCTTGTGCAGTCAGTGTTTTTCTTTGAGGCTTTGGAGTTATTCTCTTCTGGCTTTGTGTCTTGGTCACCCTAGATCTCATAATTGCTTTTTATATTTTATTTAATTTTTCTTCTAGGAATTGCATCTAATCAGGCAATGCTGCTTGCTGACCTATGTTGGAGTTCTTTCACGGCTGACTCTATGGTCCTAGACTCAATGGAAGACACCTGCTATGCTGATTTTCTGGGTGGGTTCTGTTATGGGAGCCACCTTCTAGTGGCTGCTGGGGACCTAATTCTGAGCAGTAGAACAGATTCCTTCGTGTGAGAAGATAATAACAATTCAAGGAGACTGAGAGGCAGTTGCATTCTCTGACCTCTCTCCTCTTCCTCCTTGTCTCCAATTTATTTCATTCCCTATTCAAAAGCAACATCTGCATCAGTAAGAGATGATTTGCAGTTCCTTTAAGTGTGATATGATTCATAGCTGTGGGGGCTTTTGGAGAATCGACCTGCCCCTTCACACTTAGGCATGGTCCTTAATAGGTTTCTGAGACCATTTGATCTGTGAAACTGTGCAAGAGACTGTGGGTGCTAGGATGGTGCTCCAAACCCTGAGCTGCTAATCTGGGCTGGGAATGAATCCAAGATCATTTTGTGATATCTCTCCCCTTCATGCCTAACTTGTGACTCTAGGCACTGAGTGTAGAATTCTGGTCCCACATTGGCTTGGGTCTGAGTGTGAGTCACTTGATAGTTCTGCATTCCTCCTACTATGCTCTCCCCTCTGAGCTCTCTATATCTGATTCTGTCCATCTGGGGTAGAGCTAAGTTTGAGATCTATTTTGTGCTGGCCTAGCTTGCAGCTCTGGGCAATGCTATGACTAATTCTTTGTTCTTGGATTCAGTCCATAGATAAATCCTTGATAATCAAAGGATATACCTGCATGCCTGCCTTGGAACTTTAGATATTGATTTCATGTTCTTGACCTATCTTTGTTTCACAATTCTTGCCCTGGTAACTTACCTGTAAATTGAATTTCTTGCAATTTCTCATTCTTGTATATGCACTATCTTTTTTTTTTCATCTTTGATAGTGTAGTTATGGGAGTGCTGGACTATACTGCTTTCTCTTCTTTTATCATATTAATTGTAAATCCTAAGTATTGCATATTTGATCTTGAAGGTAATAGTAAGTCATCTGACTTTATTGAGGAAATAAAGTGACATGGTCATGCCTGAGCTTTAGGAGTATCGAGATCATCTCCTCCAGTCCAGCAGCAAGAGATACAAAAAGAAATTCCATTCAAAATAACTGTTGATAGTGTGAAATATTTGGGAATCTATCTGCCAAGGAAAAGTCAGAAACTATATGAACTAAATTACAAAACACTTTCCACACAAATAATATCCGACCTAATCAGTTGGAAAAACATGAAGTGCTCATGGGTAGGCCGAACGAATATAATAAAAATGAAAATACTACCCAAACTAATTTACTTATTTAGTGCCATACCAATCAAACTCCCAAGAAATTATTTTACAGATCTAGAAAAAATAGTAGCAAAATTCATTTGGAAGAACAAAAGATCAAGATTTTCAAGGGAATTAATGAAAAAAAAAGGCTGATGATGGTGTACTTGCTGTACCAGATGTAAAACTATATTATAAAGCAGCGGTCATCAAAACCATTTGGTACTGGCTAAGAAATAGAGTAGTCGATCAGCGGCATAGGATAGAATCACAGGACAAACTAGGCAATAACTATAGCAATTTAGTCTCTGATAAGCCCAAAGATCCCAGCTTCTGGAATAAGTACTCACTATTTGACAAAAACTGCTAGGAAAATTGGAAACTAGTGTGGAAGAAATTAGGGCTTGACCCACACCTAACATCACATACCAAGATCAGATCTAAATGGGTTCATGATCTGGATATAAAGAGTGATGTTATAAGTAAATTAGAGGAACGTAATATAGTTTACATCTCAGATCTATGGAGATGGAATAAATTTATGTCCAAAGAAGATCTGGAACTCCTAATTGAACACCAGATAGATAACTTTGACTACATTAAGTTAAAAAGTTTTTGTACAAACAAAATCAATGCAGACAAGATTAGGAGGGAATAAATTGGGAAATCATCTTTACATTTAAGGGTTCTGATACAGGTCGCATCTCTAAAATATAGAGAGAATTGTCTCATATATATAAAAATTCAAGCCATTCTCCAATCGATAAATGGTCAAAGGATATGAACAGACAATTTTCAGAGGATGAAATTAAAACTATTTGTAGTCATATGAAAAGGCACTCCAAATCACTATTGATCAGAGAAATGCAAATTAAGACAACCCTGAGGTACCACTACACACCTGTCAGATTGGCTAAAATGACAGGAAAAGATAATGATGAATGTTGGAGGGGATGTGGGAAGCTGGGACACTGAGCCATTGTTGGTAGAGCTGTGAACGGATCCAGCCATTCTGGAGAGCAATTTGGAGCTATGCTCAAAAAGTTATTAAACTGTGCATACCCTTTGACCCAGCAACATTCCTATTGGGCTTATATCCCAAAGAAATCATAAAGGAAGGAAAGGGCCCCACATGTGCAAGAATGTTTGTGGCAGCCTTTTTTATAGTGGCTAGAAACTGGAAACTGAATGGATGCCCATCAATTGGAGAATGGCTGAATAAATTATGGTATATGAATATTATGGAATATTATTGTTTTGTAAGAAACGACCAGCAGGACGATTTCAGAGAGGCCTGGAGAGACTTACATTAACTGATGCTGAGTGAAATGAACAGAACCAGATCATTATACACAGCAACAACAATACTATATGACGATCAATTCTGATGGACATGGCTCTCTTCAACAATGAAATGTTTCAAACCACTTGCAATTGTTCACTGAAGAAAGTCATATACACCCAGAGAGGGGGATGTGAAATGTGGACCACAACATAACATTTTTATGCTCTCTATTCATATTTGCTTGCATTGTGTTTCCTTTATCTGATTTTTCTTTCTTGTAGATACGACTTTTCTTGCACAACAATGATAAGTGTTGAAATATGTATACATATATTCGATTTGTCAAAACATAATTAACATGTAGTGGATATCCTGCCATCTAGGGGAGGGGTAGTGAGTAGAGAGGAAAAATTTGTAACAGAAAGCTTTGTAAGGGTTAATGTTGAAGAATTACCCATACATATGTTTTCCAAATAAAAAATTAAAAAAATATCATCTCCTCCACCTATCTACCACTAATGATGGATTTTCCTAGGTCTAGCCAACCACCACCTGGACATATGAGAGGATCTCTTGAGATAACCATCTCCATCCTCCCCAAGGAGAGATACCCCAGTGTCTCCCCCACACTGCTCTCTCACATGCACTTAGAGCAAACTATTAAAGAAACGACTTCTTTTCCTCTGGAAACTGAGTTGGGCAAAAGTGCATCTGCAATTATCCTTTGTCTCTTTTGTCTTATCTACTAAAAGAAATATTAAAATTTTAAACATCATGCAATGCTTTTTGTAATTTCTTATTTCAAATGTGTAAGAGGAACTGATTGTCTCATCATTTTAAAATTCCTCATACTCAGAGAGACCTCTCTTCCAATTACTGTTTTGAGTGATTCTCATTTACTCTCTCTCTGTTGAGGCAACTCCCCTCTTTTTTTTTTTTACCAAGTTCCTAAACTCAAAATAATAACAACAAAAATTTAATTCCTTTATGAGAAAAATGAGTTAGTTTAGAGAGTAATTAAAGTTCTTAAATGCTTACCTCCTTAGAACATTTTTGTACTCAGATGTTTGTGTTCTCTTTTTTCCTTGACCAACATAAAACTTTAATTTTTATAATTATTTTAGCAATAATCTTTCCTATTTCTAGAAGTATGAGACCCCTAATTTCATTACTTAGGCTTATTAACTTCCCCCACCCTTAGTATTTCTTGTTCTTTTTTAGTCTGGAGTATTTTATGCTTAATACTTTGCTCACATCTGGTTTCTTCTGAATGCATAATTAATTTTTGTCTTTTTTGAAATCACTTTTTATGATTAGGTGCAACTTTTCAGTATGTTATTTTGAGGGGGAGAAGGGATGCAATTTTACTTCCATTGCTAGTTCTTTAATTTCTTGTATATGAGAAATGCTCCTTGAGATTAAACTTGATTTTCTTTGTCAAAAGTTCTTTTTTATTGGTTGCTTTCAATATTTGTTGACATAGATATTTGAAAAATTCAGCCACTATATTTCTTGGTGATTTAAGCTTAGGTTTTTATCTCAGTGGGAAAGCTGAATATCATAGCATCATATATTTTGAATTGGAAAGATGTTATACAATGTGGTTCATTTACTTTATAGCTTGAGGAAAGTGAGATCTAGAAAAAATGAAGTGATTTATCCCAGATAATAAATAGAAGTACTGGAATTTAAATCAAAGTTCTCTTATTCCAAATCTCACACCCCTCCTATCAATATCTATCTTGTAGTTAATCTGAGAAATTCATTAATTCTAATACTGGCATGGTACATTAGGTCATAATATATTTTTTATTAAATGTTATTCTTTGCTTTAAAAAGTTAGCACATGGTTATAATTACAAACTAAATTTTGTTTAGTAGAAGATCAAATAAATATTTTAATAATTTTTAATTTCATTTTTTCAAAATTAAGTACCAATGAAACCTTTCCTTTCCATTCTTATCCAATACAATTTTCTGTGAAATGTTTGCTCTTGTTTTATGTGGATTCATTTTAAGTGAAATTTTTCCCTAGAACTAATTATCCTCAGTTAAAAAGGATCTCCTTTGCAGTACCTTATTTTGAAGAATTAGAGACAGTCATGGTTTATAATATACTTTTATCACAACAACTTCATGAAGTAGATGGTGAAACCATCTCAAATTTACAGGTAGAGATACCGAGGTTCAAAGAAAGACTAAGAAACTTTTTCAAAGTCACATAGTCAGTAAATACCAGAATCAGAATTTGAACCTAGGTTTTTTGCCTAAATTTCAGTGTTTAAAAAATATACCAAGTAGTCTTACCATTGAATTTTAGTGATTCCATATAGTGATTTTTCAATTATTTTCCTCTTTATTTAAGGCTAAACAATAGGAAAGGAACCAGCATTTTACTGATGAGCTCTATGGTCTTTGTAAAATGCATTTTTTAAAGCAATAAAATCAGAAACATGAAAATGTGGGATGTTTTCCTTTGCTCACTTTTCCTATCAGACATGAAAAGGAAACTGGTGCTGCTGAGCCATCTCAGAATTGCAGCCTGTGATACAGTACTCCAGCATATGAATTACATGCCAATAGTGAGAATCAGATGTGCTTTTATCTATTATTGGAGACTTTTAATAGTAATTTTTCCTTTCCATCTCACATGATGAAAGAAAACTTTTAATCTGAATAATAAAATTGAAATGATGAATGAAGACAAATTTATAATCCCGTGTCCTGTGTCCCCCCCCCACTATGTCAGATTCCTTTCTTGTGTTTTCACAAGAGTAATCACTGACAAAAAAGCCTATAAAACCACCTCTGAAACCAAATAGCCAAAAAGAATGTATAATTAATGTACCCATGTAACTACATTGGAGTCTAAATTAATAACTTCATTTCCGAAGAGGAGGCAGTTTTTGCTTTACCTAGCCTTGCTCTTTGTTAGTGCTGGATTCAATGTTTATGCCTCTTTTAAGGGTAGGAGAACATTTTGTTAGCTTCCCTTGTGAAGATTTTAGTTTTTTAATTTCTCATAAAGAACCTTATTGAATTAAAATGTGCCACAGGATAATGGAGAGCTTAGGTTTCAAAAGTGCCTCCTTTATTTCATTAGACCTATTTCAGGAAATCAAAGAAGACCATAAGACAAAAACTCTCATTATCAGAATGTTCTTCTTGATTTTGAGCATACCAGGGGAAAATACTTGATCCATTAACTTCAAAAGCTCAAGCCAGTTGGGCTTAGTTGATTGTCCACAAGACTATTTCTATTTTTTTCTCTCTCTACAAATGAAAGGGTTTAACTTAATTTTTCTTCCTCTGGGTTGTACAAATGCTGTCCTCTTTTGTGCTTTGAATTTGTTTATTCATCTGCATTTTATGAAAATCTCATATTTTGGGTCCAGCAGATGGACTCATTTGAATGAGGATTGCTGACAGAGTCTTTCCAAATTTTGTTATTTACAAGCCTAAAGCAGTAGACTTGCTCCAAGGTCCTCCAAGACAATGAATGAGAGCTCTGGACTTATCATCATCAGGTTCAATCCAATACCATCTCAGGTTAGATTGGCTGTCTCTTCCTAAAGAAAGGCATGTTTCTTTCCATGCACAATAGAAATTCAAGTAAACAAACTCAGTGACGGATTGACCTAAATTCCTCAGCTGTGTAACACATAATCTATGAAATTTGCTTTTAATTTTCAAGTGAAAAAGAGTTTGATTGACACTCAATATCCCAATCTACTGACAAAGATTTTCTAGACACTGGCTGCAAGTAATGAACATCATTTGGTAAAAATGCTCTCTAGGGATTTTTACCCAAACTGGAAAACAGCCTAGAGGAAATATAGCACTTTTACATATTATTCTGTTTATATGATCTCCAATTAAAAAGTCAGGGAAGAGGATATAGATGACAAAAAACCCATTAAAAAACACATGACAAAAGTCTAACATTTCCTTTCTTCACTGGAGGGATATCATTCTCTTGAATTCAATCCCATCATTTTACAGTTGTAGCTGTCAATTTGAATCTTGCCCTATAGCTATAGAACTAGGCAAATTATTTAATCATTTCTAGTCACAGTTATCTTATTTGTAAAATGAATATAATAACAGCATTTTCCTCACAAAGTTGTAAACATAGATAATGCATTTTGCATATCGTAAAGTGCTTTATAGTTGTTTAGCTGTTTCAGTCACATATATTCTTTGTGACCCCTTTCTAGATTTTCTTGACAAATGTGCTGGAGTGATTTGCCATTTCCTTCTCTTGCTTATTTTTGAGATAAGAAAATTGAAGGAAAAAGAATTTTAGTTCCTTGCCAACATCACACAGCTCTTAAGTATCTGAGGCTATATAAAGGTTAGCTATTATTAAATGTTAGTTGTTATGACTTATTAAGAAACTGAAGGTCCAAGAAGTTAAGTAAAGGGTCACCTTATTTCCTTCAATAACTCAATATACTTTTATCAAATGTCTTCTATGGTATTCATTTTCACTTATTTACTCCAGCAGCTTACCCCTATAACCATGTCCTTTCTAATCTTTGATTTTCTTTATTGTCTTCTCCGTTGTCCACAAATATACCCAGATTCTCTCTATCTAAAAATGATAATATCTTCCTGTTGCACTTTCCCAGTCAAAAAATGCAGGTAGACAAAGTTGTGTGCTTGTTCTTCTGCTTGTTAGTGTGATGCGTTCAGCAGTGTTGTCAGATGCCTTCAATGAGGAATATCATGACATCAAAGTCAGTTACTGCACTGATGATAAAGTACTTAACTTGAAAAGGTTATAAGCCAAGAGTAAAGTAGAGGAACAGTTAGTGCATGACTTTTATGTTCACAGATGATTTTATACTAAATGTAGCCTTGAAAGCTGAAATGCAACAAAGTTGGATTGATTCTCTGCCATTTATGCTATTTTTAACCTAACAATTTTTAAAATTTAATTTAATTTTTAAAATATTATTACTAGTTTTTGACATTTACTTTTATAAAAATTTGAATTCCAATTTTCTCCCATTCTCCCCTCCTTTCTTCCCAAGATGGCAATCAATCTATTATGTTATATGTGTACAATAATATTAAGCATATTTTTACTTTAGTCATGTGGTGAAAGAAAAATCATAACAAAAGTGAAAAATAGTATTTTCCAGTCTGCATTCAGACTCCAAAGTTGTTTCTCTGGATGTGGATAGAATTTTCTATCATAAGTCTTTAAAACTGTTGTAGAGCAATGTATTGCTGATAAGAGCAAAGCCTATCAAAGTTAGTCATCCACATAATGTTGTTGTTTCTGTGTTTGCTTGGTTCTGCTCACTTCACTTAGCATCAATTCATAGAAATCTTTCCAAGTTTTTCTGAAATCTACTTGCTCATCATTTCTTAAAGAATGAGAGCATTCTATTATATTCATAGACTACAATTCATGCAATTCATGTAATCCTTTTGATTTCTAATTCTTTTCTACCACAAAGACATCTGTTATAAACATTTTTTGTATATGTACATTTTGTACACTTTCCTTCTTTTATGATCTCTTTGAGATAGTAGTGATACTGCTTGATCAAAAGTATACACAGTTTTATAGCCCTTTGGACATAGTTTCAAGTTGTTTTCCAGAATGATTGGATCAATTCACAATTCCACCAACAGTACATTAATGTTCCAATTTTCCCATACCCTCTACATTTATCATTTCCTTTTTCTGTCATATTAGCCAATCTGATATGTGTGAAGTGGTACCTAAGAGTTTTCTGAATTTGCATTTCCCTAATCAATAGTATTTTCATATGGTTATAAATGGCTTTCATTTATTCATGTGAAAACTGCCAGTTCATATCTTTGACCATTTATCAAATGAGGAATGACTTGTATTCTTATAAATTTGACCCATTTCTCTATATATTTTAGAAATGAAGACTTTATCAGAAACATAGGCTATAAAATTTGTTTCCTAGCTTTCTGCTTCCCTTCCTGTCTTGGTTGCATTGGCTTTATTCCTGCAAAAATCTTTTTTAATTTAATGCAATCAACATCATTCATCTTGCATTGCATAATGTTTTCTATCTCCCGTCTTCATAAATTTTCCTTTCTCCATAGATCTGACAGATAAACTATTCTTTGCTATCCTAATTTGCTTATGGTATTACCCTTTATATCAAAATCATATTGGTCTAGTTTCTACCATACTATTTTCTAGTTTTCCCAGCAGTTTTTGTCGAATAATGAGTCTTTTGGTTTATTAAACAATAGATTATTATAATCAATGACTATTGTATTTAATGTATCTAACCTATTTTACTGACCCACCACTCAATATTTTAGCCAGTACCAACTAGTTTTGATGATTGCTGCTTTATAATATAGATTTAGATCTGGTACAACTAGGCCCCCTGCCTTTACATTCCCCTCCACCATTACTACCCTTGATATTCTTGATCTTTTATTCTTTGAGATGGATCTTATTATTGTTTTGTCTAATTCTATAATTTTTTTGCAGTTTGATTGGTATGATACCAAATAAGTAAATTAATTTAGGTAGAATCATAATTTTTATTATATCAGTTTAGTTCACACATGAGTAATTGATATTTTTTAATTATTTAGATCTGACTTCATTGATGTGAAAAGTGTTTTGTAATTGTGCTCATATAGTTCCTGGTTTAGTCTTGGCAGGTAGATCCACAAGTATTTTATATTGTCTTCCATTATTTTAAATTCAATTTCTCTTTCTCTCTTGGGCTTTGTTGATTATATATAGAAATGATAATGATTTATGTGGGTTTATTTTATATATTACAACTTTGCTAAAGTTATTAATTATTTCAAGTAGTTTTTAGTTTATTTTTGAGCATACCATCATGCCACCTGCAAAGATAAGTTTTATCTTTTCATTTTTTAATGCCTTCAATTTCTTTTTCTGCATTTATTGCTAAAGCTAACATTTAATTGAGGTCACCTACCAGTGTAGTTTTGCTGTCTATTTCTTCTTGTAACTGACTTAACTTTTACTCTAAGAATATGGATGTTGTACCATATGGCGCATTTATATGCAGTATTGATAGCACTTCATTGTTTATGGAACATTTTAGCAAGATAGTTCCTCTCTTAATGATTAAAACCGAGAAAATACAAGTTCTTCACCAACTATCAGTAAATAGAAAAAAATTGAATGTTTACCTTTTAGTATACTTTCTAGGGATGTACACATTGATAATGAAATCAAGACACATAATCAGAATTAGTTCAGTATTTGAGAGGCACCAAAGGAAAGTATGGAAGAGAAGAGACATTAAACTGCTTACAAATTGGAGGTATAGAGAGCTGTTATACTGATTTCAATGTGTAACCTGGACAGTATTACAGTCCCATACTGCCATTTGAATTGCCTCAGGAAGACTTTGAAGATTACCTGGCAAGATAAAATACAGAAGACTCAAGTCCCTTTTCAAGGCAAACTGCCAAGCAATCAAATTCTTCTTCAGAAAGCACAACTTGGATGGGCTAGTCACATTGGTTGAAAGTCAAACATATGCTTGCCTAAAAAACTATTTTAAAGAGAACTAACACAAGGAATGTGCTCATATGTTGGTCAGAAGCAGTGATACAAATGTACTCTCAAGGTCTCCCTGAAGAACTTTGGAGTTGATTTCATGACATGAGAAATATTGGCAAAGGATTACCTTCCATATAGTACCTCATCAAAGAAGACACTGTGCTCTATGAATGAAGTAAAATTGCAGTAACTCAAAAGAAATGTGAGATGCACAAATTTAGAGACATCTCCATTCCAAATGTTTACACGGATTATTTGTAGTAGAGCATTCTCAACTTTTATTTGTTTGATCAGCCACAATTGGATTAACTATACTTTGATTCTAACATTGTTATTGTACTTTTTGGTTTTTTTTTTTTTTTTGAGAATTAGGATAACAACCATCCAGCTCTCTTCTCCTTTTCATATCCAAATTCCTAGGAAAAAAAGACAAAGACAAAAAGAATTTAAATTTTGCCTTCCTTCCACTTTCTCTTCTCTCATTTTCTTTTTTAATCTCTTATAATCTGGTTCTTGTCCTCACCCTGCAACTGAAACTTATTTCTCCAAAGTCATCATTAAGGTCTTATTTGCTAAATTTAATGATCTTTGCCTTTACTTCCTAGATGATTTTCCTCTCCAATTTTTTGTGATATTGCACTCTGTTGATTCATCTTCTACCTGTGTGGCTGCTGTTTCCTAGTATTCTTTGCTGAATCATTACTATTCTGGTATACTGCAAGTACTCTAAATGAATCTTTAGCTCATAACAAGTGCATATGAGTTGGTGTGGGGATTAAAATTGTTCATCCTACAATAAAAGAGATTAAAGCAAAGCTATGAGCCAATGACATTTTGTTAAAGATCCATGATCACCTCTAATAAAGTGAATCTCAGATATTCCTCACAATCTGAGATGTATTTTCATAAGGTTTGGTACCAGATTTGATGCCTTAACATTGTAAAGAGGATGTATAATGTACAGAATGCTATTGATTGATAGATTTTGCTGTGTAGTTTAAAAATAATGCTTCAATTAGAGATGGTTTGTCAGTGGGGAAGGGGTTCTCTGGTTGGATGAAACAGGGGGCATCTCTGCTGCCTAGATGTTCATAAAATGGTCAGTTGTTCATGTTGGATGAGAGATAATGGTCTGGAGATACTAAAATAAGTTAGGGGATTCTCCATGTAATTGAATCACTTCCATCATGCTGGGCTTGGTCACCATATTAAAAAAAATAATAAAAAAAAACAACAAGGGTGAAGGGCCTTTAGTTAATGCCCTATGATTAAACAAGTGAATCAATGTTTCAAAGACTCCATTCATCATTTCTGTGATTTCCCTAAACAAAATATCTCTTCTAGGCCACCGCTTCCATGTATTTATATCTATGTATGTGTGTATTGCATATGATATTATATGATGTAAGGTAGTATATGTACATATATATTATATATAATCTCTTCCATTGGAATGTAATTTTCTTGAAAACAGGGATGTTTTGCTTTTCCTATATTTATTCCCAATGTTTAGCAACATACCTGTTAAAGTCAGTCTTTAATAAATGATTTTTCCTTTCCCCTTTTCACTTCTACTTCCTTGTAGGTTGACACAACTTTCTTCCATATTACCTCTTTGAGCCAAATCCAATGAGATTGAGGTTCAAACAATGCTCATCTCCCTCCCTTTTCTCCCGCAACTATTATAGATTTTTTTATTTTTTGCCTCTTCATGTGATATAGTTTACCCCATTTTACCTCCTTTTTTCCTATCTTCCAGTACAATCTCATTTCCATCCCTAGTTTCTTTTTTATATCATCACATTAAAGTCAACTTTTACTTACACCCTCTAAGTACACTTTTAATAAAGATACAGCTCTCAAGAGTTACATATAGCACCTACCCATGTAGGGTTGTAAATATTTTAATCTTTAAAAACATTCCCTTTTTACCTTCTTATGCTTCTCAGGAGTTCTGTTTTTGAAGATCAAATTTTCTTTTCAGCTCTGGTCTTTTTTATAAAAATAATTGAAAATCTTCTATTTCCTGGGATTTTCATCATTTTCCCCTAAAAGATAATGCTTAGTTTTGCTGGGAAGTTGATTCTTGATTATAGTCCAAGCTCCTTTGCTTTTCAGAATATCATATTCCAAGCCCTTCAATGTTTTTGAAGTGGAAGCTGCTAGGTCCTGAGCAATCCTGATTGTGTTCCTTGATATTTGAATTGTTTCTTTCTGGCTGCTTGCAGTATTTTCTCCTTGATCTGATTATTCTGGAATTTAGCTATGATGTTACTTGGAATTTTCATTCTGGGGTCTCTTTCAGGAGGTGATTGGTAGATTCTTTCAATGGTTATATCACCCTCTGGTTCTAGGACATCAGGGCAGTTTTTCTTGATGATTTCTTGAAAGATGTTATCCAGGCTCTTTTTTTATTGTGATTTTCCAGGTAGCCCAATAATTCTTAAATGGTCTCTCCTGGATCTATTTTCTGGGTCAGTTGTTTCTCCAATGAGGTATTTCTTTTTCTTTTCATTTTTTTTTGGCTTTGTTTGATTGATTCTTGATATTTTCTGGAGTCATTCACTTCCATTTGTCTGATTCTAATTTTTAGTGAATTATTTTCTTCAGTTAGCTTTTTTACCTCCTCTTGCATTTGGCCAATTGAACTTTTAAAGGAGTTATTTTGTTCATTGAGCTTTTTTTTCCATTTCACCATTTTATTTTAAAGGAGTTGTTCTTTTTCGATTTCACCATTTCTATTTTTTATGGAGTTGTTTTCTTTTTCCATCTCACCAATTTTATTTTTCAAAGAGATTTTTCCTTTTTTTATATTATCAAATCTATTTTTAAAAAGTGATTTTCTTCAGTATATTTTTCCCATTTCACCAAATGTATTTTTAAAGATTTGCTTTCTTCAGATAATTTCTGTGTTTCCTTTTCCAAACTCTTCTGCAAAGCTTTCATTTCCTTTCTTCATTTTTCTTCTTACTCTCTTTTAAGATCCTTTTTGAATTCTCCCAAGAGAGCCTTGTGAGATGGAAATCAACTCATATCCCCTTCTGAGACATCATCTGGAGGCATTTTGTCTTTAGGGTCCTTAGAGTTTGAGTTTTGTTCCTCCCACTCTCCATAATAACTATCTATGGTCTGAGCTATTTTTTTCCCTTTTTGCTCATTTTTTAAAAGGTAGAGGTTTGCTCTAAGGCACAAGAAAGATTGCCCTGAGATTCCTCTTACACTTCTCTAGGACTGGTGGTGCTGCAGGCTTCCTCCATTGCTATGTGGGCCTGGCTAAATCCTGCTTCTTATGCTGGGGTTCAGAGGCTCACTATTTGTCTTCTGTAGTTGCATTGGAGAATTCACGGCTAGTCTGCTGATTTACTAGCTTCTGAACCAGGACAGAGTGGCCAATATTACTATATTTTGGCTAAGAGCCTCCCACTAGATTTCCTATGAGGGCCTCTCCACTCTGGTTCTCCATGTGTTGTACCTGAGCTGGGCCACATCCCCTACTACCCAATTGAGACAGACCTTTCCTGAAGCCTTTCCAAGATATCTTATGTTGGTAATTTGTTACACTCAAATATTTGTGTATTCTGTCACTCCAAAATTCATTCAGAGACTTGATCTGGTGTTGATTCTGAGGGAAGCCTGAAACAGCTCAGGAAGAGTCCTATCTACTCTCTGCTTTCTTGGCTCCACCCCCATTAATACTTTTAAAAAGCTCATGTATTTCATGATATTTTGTTTATATCTTATCCCTCCACTTTCAGTTGAATAGGATGATTATCAGTCATTTCACCATAACTGTATTTTATAACTATTCTATCTCCTTGCTTTGACTATGTAATGTCTGTTTTTCTGACCTCCTGCTCAGAATTGCTGAGTTCTGGTATATAATTCAAGCAGCAAATTCTTTTCATCAAGATAGGTTTAATAACACCTTGTAAATACATGAAAATAGCTTTATATTTTAATTGTGCAGCTTTGAACTTGAGCATAAAGCCAAATTCTTTAAAAAAAATGCTTATAAATCTCTGGAGCTAGCTGCTCATCAGACATTGATAACTGTACCATGAGGCAGAAATCCATAAGTGAAATAGAGCATAATGAAGTGTTACTTTGCATTACTTACCACTTTAAACATTTTTTGGGATCTTCTGCATTTTATTCCTCTGTATCATTCCTTTCTCATCTCCTTTTCTTACGTCACTTTTTAGCAGTTCATCAGAAATGCAAGGTGAAAGTTGGATAGTCTCCTTCTTTTTTCTTAACACCTCTCAATATGACTTTAGACTGTAATCACTTCCAGAAAATCCAGAAATAGAGATTTCCTTTGTGTGCCAATATATTGGCATTTACTTCCAAGTAAGTGAAAGGGATAGTTTAGGTGGGGAAAGAGAGAGGAGGAGACCCCAATTCTGTCTGTCAAGGCAATGCTTTACCTATATTCCTAGTCTTTATTCCTGGACACTAAATCTGATGAGTATTTTTAAATAATTACAGAAGCCTTTTTTAATTACAGAATTCCTTTTCCTGAGATTTCTGGAATTTATTTTCTCAGTACTATCATTAAAAACAATTCAGGATAAGGGCTACATGTCATTTAGTAGGGGGGAAAGATAACCAAGATAAGGGTTTGATTTGAGGATCAGCAAATATTATTTATTAAATAAACAAGATTTTACTGAATATACATAGGAAAATTGAGAGATAGAAGGTAGGGTTTGACAGCACTGTCTTGCAGGAGCCTACACTATAATTGCAGAGACAAATTATACAGCACATGAAACAACTCAAGAATGATTCCAAGAATCTATGAACAAGTGTGTGATAATATGTCCCAGATTACATAAATGCATACTGAGAAAATAAAACAATTTAAAAATCTTTTGTTTGGGTGGAGTTAGTCATAGAACTTCTTGGAAGAGATAAATCTTATGCAGGGCTTTGAACAAAACAGAATATTGTCAGGGTATTCCAAATCAAGGACTCACCCAATCTAACATGGGTCAATTTCTGCCTAACACTTGAAGGAGCAAGAGTTAGGAAAAATACAGTCAGAAGGAAAGACGACATTAGTGGACAATAAGAAATAGTTTGAGCAGAACAGAAAATAGGGTTAAATGATAGAGCACAAAATTCAGGAGTTTATGTTTCAGGCAAGAATGAATGATGTAAAAAAGGAGATGAAGAGTGAATGATATAAGTGGATGAAATGTAGGAAACACCAAAAAATGTTTAAAGTGGTAACAAAAGTTTAAGAGTTGGCTTTGGCCAGATAGATAATATGTACTTATTATAAATCTTTGAGTGGCAATAAAAGGGTGGGGTAATGTAATGAAAGTTTTGTTTCAGGAAAATTATCTAGCAGCACAATAAAGGTAAGATTGTAATGAGATTGATCAGAGAAATGCAAATTAAGACAACTCTTAATACCACTACACACCTGTCAGATTGGCTAAGATGACAGGAAAAGATAAAGACGAATGTTGGAGGGGATGTGAAAACTGGGACACTGATACATTGTTGATGGAACAGATCCAACCATTCTGGAGAGCAATCTGGAGCTATGCTCAAAAAGTTATCAAAGTGTGCATACTCTTTGACCCAGCAGTGCTTCTACTGGGCTTATATCCCAAAGAGATCTTAAAGGAGGGAAAGGGACCTACATGTGCAAGAATGTTTGTGGAAGCCCTTTTTGTAGTGGCTAGAAACTGGAAACTGAATGGATTCCCATCAATTGGAGAATGGCTGAATAAATTATGGTATATAAATGTCATGGAATATTATTGTTCAGTAAGAAACGGCCAGCAGGATGATTTCAGAGAGGCCTGGAGAGACTTGCATGAACTGATGCTGAGTGAAATGAGCAGAACCAGGAGATCATTACATACAGCAACAAGACTATACAATGACCAATTCTGATGGACATGGTTCTCTTC
>JAJPUD010005240.1:56916-69348 GCA_023553655.1 Myrmecobius fasciatus | reverse complement strand
TTTCTTTCTTTCTTTCTTTCTTTCTTTCTTTCTTTCTTTCTTTCTTTCTTTCTTTCTTTCTTTCTTTCTTTCTTTCTTTCTTTCTTTCTTTCTATCAAATAGGTTCCCAACAGCCAATTGTTAAATTTTCAGTGCATTTATGCCTTAGAAATCAGCAAGTGCTTGATTTATGTCTTTGTTCATTGTCTAGACTTATGAATTGTTGTTGTTTAGTCATTTCATTAGAGTCTGACTTTTCATGACCCTATTTGAGTTTTCTTTGGCAAAGTTACTGGAATAGTTTGCCATTTCTTCTCTAGCTCATTTTACAGATGAGGAACTGTTAAGTGACATTGTTAAATAACTTGCACAGGGTCAGATAGCAGTGATTGAGGTTGCATTTTAACTAAGAGAGATGAGTCTTTCTGATTTCAGGCTGGGCATTCAATTAACTGTATTACTTAGATACCCAGACTTATGAAAGTGATAGAGAAACTGTTAATAAAAGAGACTAAACTTAAAACTTACATTTTTTCACCTGGAGGATATTTGCCAGAATGCTATTGGATATAATTTCTTAGGGTCTATTTAACTAAATTTATTAAGGGTAACTATGTGATCTCATTATTACTATAACCTTTTTCATAGCATAGACCACCCTTTTCATAGCATAGGTCACCCTCATTGACACAATCAAAAGCAGAATTGAACAATATGGTTCTCCCTCTATCAATCATTTTGATTATCCTTTTCCTAACCCCCCCTCCCAAGTCCTATTTCCATTTAGCAAGACTATTCTTATCTAACTTTTATGTAGCATAAAAAATTTAGAAGAGGAAGACTCCAAGATGACTTAAAGTACAAAGAGAATGTGACAAGAAAATCATACTTATTGGCATATAAAAAAGGCTCTTTAAGGTATATGTATCAATATTATACCTGTGTTTTTTATTTTATAAAGAAAACATTTGTATGGATTAAATAACCTGGTGAATTTGTCTTGCTTTTTATGGTTTCCTAAAGCTATTCCTATTTTATAGAGATTAGTTCCACTGGAAACCCCAGGTTTCCTGTTTTTATTATCCACACTTCACACAGTGGTTTAGGCTAAATTGTCCATTGCAGAGTTTGGAAAGAAGTCTGTTTAACACAGTAAACTGCACTGCTTCTTCTATCAAGACTTCTTGCTAAGGGGAGTTGGTCACACATGAGGCAGAGATATGTGCATGCAATAGTATTCACAAACACTATTTCTTAGAATAGATTTAAAACTGGAGGAATTCTTAAAGGCCACTTTGTCTAATCTCCTGATTTTACAGATGAGAAAACAGATCTAGAGAGGTTAAATTTCTTGCTCAAAGTCACACAGGAGAAAGATTCAAACTGAAGTTCTCTGATTACAAATATAGCTCCTTTTTATACCTTATTATAATGCTTCCTGAAATGTATTCCTCTTTAATATTCTTTTACATGTTGTTTGTTTTTGCTTTTGCCTTTCATTGAACCACCAATACTTGGCCCAGTTCCTACCATATAGTGGGGATTTAATAAATGCTTATTAACTTGACTTACATTTGGTTTATTCAGTATGTTTCAGGGAGGACATAAATTGTAATGGGTAGACTACTAATAAATGCTGATTTCACCTTCAGCCAGCAAAAAACATTGTTAACAGAAGTTCCCAATTTGACCATTTTTTAACTTTTAAAAGATGTATCCAAGCTGGAGTTATTGAGTCCTTGGATATTAAAATCTATGTTCCTGTGACAAAAATTAGAGCACTAATGCACTACTGGTGGAGGTGTGAACTGATTCAATCATTTTGGAGAGTAATTTGGAATTATGTCCAAAGGGCAACCAAAATATGTATACATTTTGATCCTAAAATACTACTACTAAGCCTATATTCTAAAGAGATTATGAAAAAGGAAAAAGGTGTATATATGCAAAAATGTTAATAGCAGTCCTTTTGTAATAGCAAAATATTTCAACTTAAGGGGATACCCATCACTTGGGGAATGGCTGAACAAGCTGTGGTATACAAAATAATGGAATGCAATTTTTCAGTAAGAAATGATGAACAGGCAGTTTTCAGAAAAATCTGAAAAGATTTGTATGAACTGATGCAAAGTAAAATGAGTAGAACCAGGAAAATATTATATACAAATATTTCCAACTATGAATGACTCATCTCTTCTTAGTAACAAGTAACAAGACAAGAATGGACTCTGAATACCTCAAAACACATATTTTTCACTTACTTTATTCTTTTTTATGTTTTTTCTCCTTCTGTTTCTTCTTTCACAACTGTGACTAATATGGAAATATGTTTTACATGATAGCACATGTATAACCTATGTCAAATTGCCTATCATTTTAGAAGAGGGGAGAAGAGGAAAGAAAGGACAAAAAAGTTTGGAAATCAAACTTTTGTAAAAATGGATGCTAAAGATTGCCTTACCATGTAAATTTTTTGGGGGGAGGGAGACTGTTTTTCATTTTTTTTAAAGTTTGCTACTAAAAATCAGAAAGCCTATCTCCACTTCTCTATTTGGAGCCTTATCCTTTAGCACAGAGTTGGCACATAACTGATACATTTAACAATTTTTTTCCATTCATATGCCCATTCATTCATTCATTCATTCATACTACTGTAATATTAGACATATGATAAAAACAAGACAGTGTGGTTTTGCAAAGAGGTTCCCTTCTAGGTGACTTGGTTCACGTAGAATTAACAATATATACAGTTCAGAGTGGAGTTCTATCTATTCAAAGCGCATGGCAATCTCACTAGCTAAGAAGAGAAAAGGCTAGTAGAGTCTGCACAGAGGGATATAATAACTGTTAACATGGTTTAAACTCACAAAAGGCAGCAAATATCTCTTCACTTTGATAAACCAGACAGAGGAGGAGTCAGGTTTCCTGTGTGGAGGCGAACCCTAGACAATTTTTGTTGTTTTCCTAGAATCTGTATAAATGAGACTTTGGTGCAAGTTCACTGGGTAAACAGGGAGCAACCAAGTTGTTTGGCCACTCAGAAACAACAGCTGCACTCTGGCCAGGAAAAGCAGACTAGGTTAATTGTTAAATGATGGAGCTTGTGTCCACTGATCTATCTTCCCAACAGGCAAGAACCATTCCTAGTTCCTTGAAAGATTGTTGTCATATCTGCTTGTTGTTATCAAAATATCATAAAATGCTAGTTAACATGTTAAATATATATGGATTTGGAAAACAAAAATGGAGGCACTTCAAGGTTCTGCCCATGCACACTCCATTAAATCTTCAGACATTTCAAAAAATCTGGAGTCAGATTAGCATTTTCTGTTAACAATTTTTTTTTGGAGACATCATGTCCTCATTGCATAAACTACTTAAGATTATTTTTATAGTTGACTAGTCTATTTGATGTGAAAAAAATCATATGCAGGTGACTTTATCTCTCACTGTAAATATCTTGGATGTCTTAAGTACTACAAAATCTTTCTACAGGTTTCATCACCTTCTTATTTCCTCTGACTGCCTCCTCCCTCAGGTATAATAATTGGGCCAAGATAAGGCACCACAGCACAGAGTGCCTGGGAATAAGTAGAAAAGATAATGATTTTTGTGGTATTATGGGGGAGGATGTGATCCATCTGAATAAAAGTTGTTTGGGTTGGCTTTCAAAGGCATTCCCAGACCTTTAGCCAGAAAAATAAAAGTTTCATCTGAATTTATAATTCTGCATTTCTGAGCCCCAAAGGGTTATATGTATGTGTGTGCATATAGATTGGATTCCTCTTCTCCCTCCACTGTGTGTGTGTGTGTGTGTGTGTGTTTTCCCTTGTAATTTACAATAGCTTCCTACTATATGAGCTGTTAAGTCATTTTATGGAAGTTCTGAGGAAATGCTGATCTATGCCATCAATGGCTATAAACACAGCTGTTAATCATCAGTGTTTCTGTTTTCCTGAAAGAAACTGAGAAATGTCAATGATTTTAATAGCTTGATGATGTTACTGTTTGGGGGACTTTGAGAAGTTTTGATTTGTAATGGGCCTTGTTGGTTCTTTTGCATTTATTGTTTTGTCCTCCATGAATCATAGAAAGGAAAGCATTTTTAATATATAAATATATATCAACAGGTGTCTCTGATGGTAGAAAACCAACCCATTTCTCACCTCCCTCACTCCTTCCCCATATAAAGAATGAAATGCAAAGATGGATTGTTATAAGGAGTAAAAATACACTATTAAGACAAAGCCTGAGGGAAAGACTATTTAGAAAAAAGGGAAAATTACAATTGTTCTAATAGGTATTATTATATAGTTCATGAATGTGTTCATTGTTTATGTTTGTGCATATGTACATTTGTGTGCGTTTTTTAAAATCCATTTTAAACAATTTTCCCTGAGGCTACTCACCTGCAGTCAGGAATATTCAGGTTGAGTAATTAGGGAAAGGAAAGGTGAAGCATAGATTGGAGATTTTGTTCAGCCAAAGCAGAACTTTTCCTCCAAGAAAAATGAGATGTCAGTGGAGGCCAATCTTGGAAGAAGTTCTCTATGGAAGTTAGCTGGCCAGGATGAAGAAAAGGAGAAAGAGAGACAGACTAAGGCTTCTTTTAATTTATGAGTGCCAGTAATGGCTAGACAAACTTAGTTTCCATCATAGAGCCCTATGCTATAGTGGGTCCTCTACCAAAAGTCAAACTCTGAGTGTGGGTCTACAAAACTCTGATTGGCACATTGCCTGAACCATGTTAAAATGTAATTGGGAAGTGTTAAATGAGATAAATAAAAATACAGTATTACATAGATAATGAAATGAGCAGAACCAGGAGAACATTAAAAAAGAAAACAATTCCTTGAAAAACAGAATTTGTGAAATGGAAAAAAATCCATTGAAAAAAAGAACTCATTTAAAAATTCAATTAGCCAAATACAAAAAGAGCTAAAAGAAAAAAGGTAACTGAAGAAAATAATTCATTAGTTTCTCCAAGCCTCTCTGAAATCATCCTGTTGATCATTTGTTATAAAACAATAATATTTCATAACATTCATATACCATAACTTATTCAGCCATTCTCCAACTGATGGGCATCCACATAGTTTCTAGTTTCTTGCCACTACAAAAAGGGTTGCCACAAACATTTTCACACTTGTAGGTTTCTTTCCCTCCTTTGTTATCTTTTCTGATTACAACAGTAGAAATATTAGTGGATCAAAGGGTATGCACAGTTTAATAGCCCTTTGAGCATAGTTCCAAATTGCTCTCCAGAATGATTGAATTAGTTCACAACACCATCAACAATGTATTAGTGTCCGAGTTTTCCCACATCCCCTGCAACATTTGTCATCTTTTCCTATTATCTTAGACAATCTGAGAGTTGTGTAGTGGTACCTCAGAGTTGTCTTAATTTGTGATTTTCTGATCAATAGTAATTTAAAGCACCTTTTCATATGACTAGAAATGGTTTTAATTTCATCATCTGAAATTGCCTTTTCATATCCTTTGATGATTTATCAATTGGAGAATGACTTGAATTCTTATAAATTTGAATCAATTCTCTATAAAATGAAGCTTTTATCAGAACCCTTGAAGGTAAATTTTCCCCCAGTTTATTGCTTCCTTTTTAATCTTGTCTGCATTGATTTTGTTTGTACAAAAACTGTTTAATTTAATATAATCAAAATTATCCATTTTGCATTCAATAATGAACTCAAGTTCTTCTTTGACCACAAATTCCTTCCTTCTCCATAGATCTGAGAGGTAAATTATCCTTTGTTCTTCTAATTTGCTTTTAATATCACTCTAAATCATCAATCCAATTTAATCTTATCTTGATATAGGGTGTTAGATGTGGGTCAATGCTATACCAATTTCTAATTTTCCCAGCAGATTTTGTCAAATAATGAATTCTTATCCCTAAAGCAGGGGTCTTTGGATTTATCAAACACTAGATTACTATAGTCATTGATTGTTTTGCCATGTGAAACTAACCAATTACACTGATCAATTACTCTATTTCTTAGCCAATACCAAATGATTTTGATCACTGCTGCTTTATAATATACTTTTAGATCTGGTACAACTAGGCCACCTTCATTTACATTTTTTCCTTTAATTCCTTTGAAATTCTTAATCTTTTGTTCTTTTTTTTAAATCATTTTTTCTAACTCTATGAAGTAATTTCTTGGGAGTTTGATTGGTATGGCACTGAATAAGTAGATCAACTTAGATAATATTGTTATTTTATTATATTAGCTTGGCCTAACCATGAGCACTTGATATTTTCCCAGGAGATTAGATCTGACTTTATTTGTGTGGAAAGTGTTTTGTAATTGTGTTCATATAGTTTCTAATTTTGTCTAATTTAGACTCCCAAATATTTTATATTATCTACCATTTTTTAAATGGAATTTTTCTTTGTATCTTTTGTTGCTGGATTTTGTTGGTAATAAATAAAAATGCTGAAGATTTATGTGGATTTATTTTGTATCTTGCAACTTTGCTAACATTGTGAATTGCTTCTAGTAGTTTTCACTTGATTCTCTATGATTATCTAAGCATACCATAACATCATCAGCAAAGAGTGATAATTTGGTTTCCTCACTACCTACTCTAATTCTTTTAATCTCCTTTTCTTCTCTTATTGCCAAAGCTAACATTTCTAATATAATATTGAATAATAATGGTGAGAGTGAACAACCTTGTTTGCCCCCTGATCTTATTGGGAATGGTTGTACTTTATCACCATTACATATAATGCTTGCTGATGGCTTTAAATAGGTGCTATTGATCATTTTAAAGAAAAGTCCATTTATTCCTGTACTCTCTAGTATTTTTAATAGGAATGGGTATTGGATTTTGTTAAATGTTTTTCGGCATCTATTGAGATAATCATATGATTTTTGTTAGTTTGGTTATTAATATAATTAATTATGGTAATACTTTTCCTCATGTTCAACCACCTCTGCATTCCTGGAATAAATCCTACTTGGTCATGATATATTATCCGGGGAATAACTTGCTGTAATCTCTTTGCTAATATTTTATTTAAGATTTTTGCATCAATGTTCATGAGGGAAATTGGTCTATAATTTTCTTTCTCTATTTTGACCCTACCTGATTTGGGTACCGTCACCATGTCTGTGTCATAAAAGGAATTTGAAAGGAGTCCTTCTTTCCCTATTTTTCCATGTAGTTTCTTTAATATTGGAATTGATTGTTCTTTAAATATTTTGAAGAATTAGCATGTAAATCCACCTAGCCCTGGAGATTTTTCCTTGGGAAGTTGATTAATAGCTTGTTCAATTGTTTTTCTAAAATGGGACTATTTAAGTAATTTATTCCCTCCTGTGTTAATCTGGGTAATCTATATTTTTGTAAATATTCATACATTTCACTTAGATTATCATATTTATTTTCATACATTTAGGCAAAATAGCTCCTAATTACTATGTCAATTTCCTCTTCATTAGTGAAAAGTTCACCCTTTTCATTTTTGATATTAATATTTTCATTTTCTTCTTTCCTTTTTCTGATCAAATTAACAAAAATTTATCTTTTGTTCATTTGTTCATAAAACCAGCTCTTAGTTTTGTTTATTAGTGCAATAGGTTTCTTTCTTTCAATTTCATTTTCAGAATTCCAAATTTGGTATTTATTTGGGGGTTTTTACTTTGTTTTTCTTTTAGATTTTTTTAGTTGCATGCCCAATTCATTGATCTTTTCCTTCTCTATTTTATGCAAGCAAGCAGCTAGAGATATTAAACTTTCCCTAAGAACTGTTTTGGCAGAGTCATAAATTTTGGTATGTTGTTTCATTATTGTCATTCTCTTGGATGAAATTATTGATTATATCTATGATTTGTTTTTTTACCCACTCATTCTTTAGGATAAGATTATTCAGTTTCCAATTGATCTTTGATCTATTCTTCTCTGATTCTTCATTACATATGGTTCTCATTGCATCATGCTCTGAAAAAAGTTTTATTTAGTATTTCTGCCTTTCTGCTTTTGATTTTGGTGTTTTTATGCCCTAATATATGATCAGTTTTCATGTAGGTTCTATGAACTGCTGAGAAAAATGTATACTCCTTTCTGTCTCTATTCAATTTTCTCCAAAGATCTATCATATCTAACTTTTCTACAATTCTATTTGTCTCCTTAATTTCTTTCTTATTTATTTTGTAGCTCTATTTGTCTAGTTCTGAGAGAGCAAAGTTGAGATCCCCCACTAGTAGAGTTTTGCTATCTATTTCTTCTTACAGCTCTATTACCTTCTCCTCTAGAAATTTGGATGCTATACCACTTTATATATATATATATATGTTTAGTATTCATATTACTTCATTATCTATGGTACCATTCAGCAAAGTGAAGTTTTCTTCCTTATCTCTTTTAATTAGATTTTTTTTGCTTTTGCTTGATCTAAGGTCAGGATTGCTACCCCTTCTTTTTCTTTTTTTTTTTTTTTTTTACTTCAGCTAAAGCATAATAGATTCTGCTCCAGTCTTTTACCTTTATTCTGTATGTACCATTCTGCTTTAAATGTGTTTCTTTTAAACAACATATTGTAGGATTCTAGCTTGTAATCTAGTCTGCTATCTGCTTCTGCTTTATGGGAAAGTTCATCCCATTCACATACACAGTTAAAATTACTAATTCTCTATTTCTCACCATCTTATTTTCCCAAACTATGCTTTTCTGTTTCCTTTCCCCCTTTCCCTCCTTGCTAGTATTTTGCTTCTGACCACCACCTTTATCAAATAGCTCTACCCTTTACAGCCCCTCCCCCTTTCTTATACTTTTCCCCTACTACTTCTGTTTTTCCATTTATTAGCTTCCCCCTTTCCTTTCTCCTTTCCCCTCCTTCCCCATAGGGCAAGACAAATTTTTCAGTGAAGCCAAATATATATGATATTCTCTCTTTGAGTCAAATCTGATGAGAGTAGGATTCACACTATGTTCATCCCCATCTCTTCTTTCCCTCAATTATAATAGGTTTTCTTTGCATCTTCATGAGGTGTAATTTATGTCATTTTACCTCCATTTTCCTCTTCTTCCAGTACAATCCCCTTTCTACTTCTAGTTTCTTTTTTATATTATCTCAGTAAAATTAAATTATGCATGAACCCTCTAAATAAATATTTAGAGAGAAATATAGTTCTCAAGAATTCTTTCTTTTTTTACCTTTATATGGTTCTCTTGAGTTCTGTTTGGAAAACAAATTTTCTGTTCAGTTGTGATGTGTTTATAAGAAATAAATGTAATTCACCTGTATCATTGAATGTCCATCTACTTACCTCAAAGATAATGCTCAGTTTTGCTGGATAGTTAATTCTTGTCTGCAATTCAAGTTCCTTTGCCTTAGAATATCAGATTCTAGGCCCTTTGATCCTTTAAGATGGATATTGCTAGGTCCTGGGTAATCCTGATTGTGACACCTTGATATTTTATTTGTTTCTTTATGACTGCTTGCAATATTTTCTCCTTATTTCTATAATTCTGAAATTCAGCTACAATATTCCTTGGAATTTTCACTTAGGAGTCTCAAGAGATGATTGGTGAATTATTTCAATGGCTATTTTACCTTCTGGTTCTAATACATTAAGGCAGTTTTCCTTGATGATTTCCTGAAAGATGATATGTAACCTCTTTTATTCATCATCGTTTTCAGGAAGTACAATAATCCTTAGATTGTCTCTCCTATATGTAGATCTAAGTCAGTTGTTTTTCCAATGAGATATTTTACATTTTCTTCTATTTGTTCATTTTTTTTTGGTTTTGTTTAGTCTCATTGAGTCATCCATTTCCATTTGTTCACTTATAATTTTTAGTGAATTATTTTCTTCAGTTACCTTTTTTCTTTTAGCTCTTTTTGTATTTGGCTAATTGAATTTTTAAATTAGTTCTTTTTTTCAATGGATTTTTTTCCATTTCACAAATTCTGTTTTTCAAGGAATTGTTTTCTTTGTCTATTTTGCCAAATCTACTTTTAAGGAGTTATATGCTTTTTTCCATTTCACTAAATCTATTTTGTAAGAAGTTTTCTTCAGATAATTTCTGTATTTCCTTTTCCATATTCTCCTGCAATGTTCTCATTTCATTTCTTCATTTTTCTTCTAACTCTCTTTTAAGATCCTTTTTGAATTCTTCCAAGAGAGCCTTGTGAAATGGAAACCAACTTATATCACTCTTTGGTGCTTCATCTGGAGATGATCTGCTTTTAGTGTCCTCGGGGTTTGGAGTCTATTCTTCTCTTTCTCCATAAAAACCATCTATGGTCAGAGTTCTTTTTGCTTTTTTTTTTTTTTTTGCTCATTTTTTTAAAAAAGGTTCAGTTCTGCTTTTAGGGCAAAGGAGAGATTGTCCAAGCTTCCTCTACAGGGGGCAGTGGCTGTGCTGGGTTGGTGCTGACTTATGGCCAGGTCCCATGCTATTCTGAAGTTCAGGGGCTCACTATTTGCCTTTTATGCTTGTATTGGATGTGTTTTAGCTAATCTGCTGATCTACCAGCTTGCAGTCAAGGCAGAGTAGCCAACACTACTTTAGATCCCTCTCATATTTAACAGTTTGTACAGGGCTCATACTGTCCTGGGTCTCTGCACTGTGCCTGTGCTGGGCCATCTTCCTCCATGTCCAACTGAAAAAGACCTTTTCTGAAGTTTTTCCAAAATATCTTCTGTTAGAAATTTGTCACATTACAAATATTTGTGGGTTTTGTCACTCCAAAACCAGTTCAGAAGCTTGATTTGGTATTGATCTGAGGGACATCAGGGAGAGCTCAGATAAAAATAGGTTTTTTCTCTGTCATCTTGGCTCCACCCCTAAACATTTTTTTAAGTTTTAAGTTCCAAATTATATTTTCCTCTCCCTTCTTCTCGGTCTTTCTCTCTGATACACTGCACCATTTTTGCAATATTTGTAATATTTTGCAAACATGAAGTGGTTGATTAAGTATCCCTGATTTTTATTTTATTTCATTTTGAGCTATGGTAGCTAACTCAATTCAATACATGGTTTCTGTGAGGAAATTGACCATCCATTTGATGGAGGCTAGATACTGTGTGAACCTTTCTTATTTTTAGTATACTTGAATGAAAACTGAGTGTTCAAAGATCCCCAGCCTCAAAGATTAACTATTAAGTGGGCTCTCTGCTGCCAGGAGTTTTTAGTGCTTTGTCAACAATAGTTTTCATTGTTGTTTTCTGGTTCCCTTCAAAGACTTCAGACAACTTCTATAAAATTCATTCATTACTGTACTGGATATTTCTTAGACATGACTGAAAGGAATTATGAATGTCCTCACCTTACAACCTTGGAAACATGAGGTAATTTTAGTTTCAAACTTCAAATTAAATATGCCTTATAGTGTTAAATTAATTATTTTATAGGTAGGGATAGGGATATGCTCTATGATTATACTGGGATAGGAAACTCTTGGATGAGAAGGCACTCTCTCCCATTATCAGTGTCTCTTAAGATTATATCATATTGGTTAATATTATATTATATATTATTATGTTGCCTTATGATATGTTGTATTACATTATGTTATGCTGAAGTATTGTCACCTTACAATACGTTACACTGTGTTGCATTATGTTGTGTTATACTGTTAAAATAACATTATTCTATATTACCCTTTTATGTCAAATATCATTGTTATATTGTGTTACTTTAAGTTATGTTATTTTTGTAGATACAATTTTTCTTGCACAACAAGATAAGTGTGGAAATATGTATACATATATTCGATTTGTCAAGTATTTTAACATAATTAACATGTAATGGATTTCCTGCCATCTAGGGGAGGGGTGGGGACTAGGGGGGAAAATTTGTAACAGAAAGCTTTGTAAAGGTCAATGTTGAAGAATTACCCATACACATATGTTTTGCAAATAAAAAGCTTTAATAAAGAAAAAAAAGTTATGTTATTTTATGTCATATTGTATTATGTTACATGGGAGTTATGTCATGTGGTACTGTTGTGCTCTGTTGTATTATGTTACCTTATGTTTTGTTATATATCATATATCATATTATGCCATATTGTATCCTATGCTAAGTTATATTATATCATGCTGTTTATATCTATCTTATAACATAATATCACATTACATTTTATCATCAAAATATAGTATACCATAGTATACAGAAAAGATTGACCAACATTTTTCCCCAGGGCTGAACTGAATGAGCCATTCTTAGCTCACAAATCATGTTAAAACAAGCAGTGGGCTGGATTTGGCCCATTTTGGCAATTCCTGGTATTTAGTATTGTAGGGTATGGCGTGGCATGGCATAGAATGATATGATATGGCTTCATGTGGTGTGGTGTGGCATGGTATGATATGGGACAGTATGGTATGGTATGGTATGGTATGGTATGGTATGGTATGGTATGGTATGGTATATTATATTATATTATATTATATTATATTATATTATATTATATTA
>JAJPUD010005240.1:36349-56906 GCA_023553655.1 Myrmecobius fasciatus | reverse complement strand
ATTATATTATATTATATTATATTATATTATATTATATTATATTATATATTGATTGGATCTGTGATTTCATTTTGCCCACTGAGAAAAGTCTTTCTAAAAATGCAGATTAATTCTTACCCTGCACCTAACAATCTTAGGAAGTGGAGTGAGGACTTTGAAATTTTAAAGGGTCACACAACTAGTACCCTGTGTAAACTAGTCTCTCTAACTCTAATTCCAGCTCTATACTCATTCTAATCATTTTAATATTCATGTTTTAAATGAAGTCAAAGAAAAGAACATTGAATGAATACAAAACAACTGCAAGATTAAGTAATAAAATAAAAAGAACACTAGATTCAGTGTTGGAGGACCTGGATTCAAATGAGAATCTGCTGCTTAATACCTGCATGACCACAGAGAAGTCATTTAATATTTCTAGATCTCACTTTCCTATTCATAAAAAGAGGAGGTTATATTAAATGACCTCAAAGATGCTTTCCAATTCAAAATCTATCATTCAAGTGATGTCAAAAAGTCAAATTTTCTACCATCCACCTCTTTACTTCACTAGATCATATAAGAAAGCCTTTTTTGTTTTTGTTTTCCATGATATATTGTCCAAGTCTGTTTTAGATTAGAATATAAGGAAAAGGAGGTTTTGTTGATTGAGGATGTGATATCTCTTTATCTAATGGCCTTATGTCATGATTCCCATGGCATGGCATGGATTTGTCTATATTCCCACAAATCTCATTTATGGCTTCTCAATCAGCAAGTGTGATTGAATTTTGAAACTGTGAACTTGGATGAAGCTTTACTTTAGCTGTTTCTTACTTGAATTATTTTAGATTCATTATAAAAATGTCTATTGTGAGAGTTAGCAAAATGTTTATTATAAGAGAAATAATTATTTAAGAGGAAGGGAGGACAAGGAACAAGCATTTATTTAGTATCTACTGAGTACCAGGCACTGTAATAAGCATTTTAGAAATTATTTTGCTTACTGAGGCAATTGGGGTTAAGTGACTTGCCCAAGGTCACACAGCTAGAAAGTGTTAAGTGTCTGAGATCAGATCTGAACTCAGGTCCTCCTGATTTCAGGGCTGGTTCTCTATCTGCTGTGCCACTTAGCTGCCCCTGCAAACACTATCTTATTTGATCCTTGCAATAGTCCCACGATGTTCTTTACCTCCTTGTCTCTTTTAATAAGATCTATTTTTACTTTTATTTGAGATCAGAATTGTTATTCCTGCTTTTTAGACTCCAGCTGAAGTATAATAAAGTCTGTTCCAGTCTTTTACCTTTGCTCTATATGTGGGTTTCTTGTAAACAACATATTGTAGGGTTCTGTTTTTAAATCTACTCTATTTGCTTCTGTTTTATGGGACAATTCATCCCATTCACATTAACAGTTATGATGACCAGTTCTGTATTTCCCTCCATCCTATTTTCTCCTCTGTATATACTTTTGTTCTCTCTTTCCACCTTGCCCTTAGTGGTGTGTGTGTGTGTGTGTGTGTGTGTGTGTGTGTGTGTTTTGACTCATCCCACTCATTACCTTATGGCCTATCACCCCTCCCTCTTTTCTTACTAGTGTCTTATTTTCTATCAACTGTTTCCTCCCTTATCTTACCTTTTTCCTAGTGTTTCTGCCCTAGCTTCTATCCTGTTCTTCCTTTTTCTTTTCCTCTTTCTCATCATACTTTATAGGATTAAAAAAATTTCTATACCCAAATGAATGATTAAATTATTCCCTCTTAAAGCTCAAACTGATGAGATCAAGCTTTAGACCATGCTCACCCCCATCCCTTCTTTCCCTGAATTATAATAGGTCTTTTGCACCTCTTCCTGTAAACCAATTGTCTCATTATACCTTCCTTTTCCTCTTTTTCCAGTACAATCTTTTCCCACCCTTTAATGTTGTTTTTTTTGATATCATCACATCAGAGTCCATTCACAATCATATCCTCAGTCCATGTGATGTCCCTCTTTGTCTGAACTGTCAGATACAGTTCTCAAGAGTTACAGATATTGTTTTCTCATGTAGGGATGTAAATAGTTTAACCTTTAAACACATACATATATATGTATATATATGTGTGTGTGTGCGTATACATGTATATATGTATATGCACAAAAACACACACACATTTTATATATATATATATATATATTCCCTCCCCCATGCATCATTCTATGATTTTATCTTGAGTTCTGTGTTTGTAGATTAAATTGATTAAAGAAAAAAAATTCTTAAAAATAGAATTAACCAAGTGGAAAAAGGAGGAAGAAAAGTTAACTGATAAAAATTTTCCTCAAAAGTTTAGAATTGAAAAAATGGAAGCTAAGAAATTTATGAGAATTCAAAAAACAAAAAAGCAAAAGCAAAAGAATGAAAAAAGAAGACAATGTGAAATATCTCATTGGAAAAAACAACTGACTTGAAAAAATAGATCCAGGAGAGAAAATATAAAAATTATTGGACTACCTGAAAGCAATGATTTAAAAAAAGAGCCTAGATAACATCTTTCAAGAAATTATCAAGTCAAAATGTTCTGATTTATAAAACCACAGGGTAAAATGGAAATTGAAAGAGTCCCCAGATCATCTCTTGAAAGATATCCCCAGGAACATATAGCCAAATTTCAGGGAAGTGTATGAGAAGGTGGCAGGGTGTGATATAAGGAAGGGCAGATTGGGGAAAGGGATAATCAGAAGCAAAACACTTTTGAGGAGGGACAGGGAGAAATGAAAGACAGAATAGAATAAAAAAGAGCAGTGGGGAGAATAGATTGGAGGGAAATACAGCTATTAGTAATAACTATGAAAAAGATTTTAAAGCAAGTTTCTCTGGTAAAGACCTTATTTCTCAAACATATAGAAAAGTGAATCAAATTTTAAAAAAATTAAGGGCCATTCCATAATTGATAAATGACCAAAACATAAGGAGTTTTCAGATGGAGTAATCAAAGCTATCTAGAACCATATGAAAAAATGCTCTAACTCACAAGTGATTGAAGAAAAGCAAATCAAAACAATTTCCTATTAGATTCTTAATAAGCAAGAAAAGAAAAATGACGAATGTTGGAGGGGGTGTGAGGAGACTGAGATATTAATGTATAATGTACTATCGGTCGAGTTGTCACCTGATTCAACCACTCTGTAGAGCAATTTGGAACTATGCCCAAAAAGGTCTAAAACCAAGCATAATCTTTGACCTAGAAAAACAACTACAAGGATTGTAAGAATATAAAAAGTATATAAAGTGATAAAAAACAAAAGGAAAGGGACTTGTATGTACAAAAATATTTATAACATCTCTTTTCTGTGGATATAGAATTGAAAATTCAGGAGATATCTATCAATTGGAGAATGGCAGAACAAATTTTGCTATATGAGTAAAATGAAATATTATTGGGCTACAAGAAATGATGAGCAGGATACTCTCAGAAGAACCTGGAAAGACTTCTATGAGCTGATGCAAAGGGAAATGTACTATATACATACTGTAAGATGATCAGCCATGCATGACTTAGCTGTTCTCAGCGATGTGATGATCCATGTCAGCTCTGAAGAACTTATGATGAAAAATGCTATCCATCTACAGAGGAAGAAGTAATGGTGTCTGAATACAGGCTGAAGCATACTTTTTTAAAACTTTATTTTTATTGAGTTTTTCAGTTTCTTTTCTTTCACAATATGATTAATATGAAAATGTTTTGCATGACTACACACGTATAACATATCAAATTGCTTGTTCTCAATGAGGAGTTTGGAGAAGGAAGAAGGGAGACAATTTGGAACTCAAAATTTTAAAAATGAATGTTTAAAATGTTTTTTACATGTAACTAGGGAAAAATTAAATACTAATTTTTTAAAAAAGTATTTATATCGCTATACTATTTGGTGCATATATATGAAATGTTAATCTTATTTCATTGTCTATGGTTTCTTTTAGAAAAAATGTGATTTTCATGCTTATCCTTTTTAATTAGATATATTTTTGCTTTTTCTTTGTTTGAGATCATGATTTCTACCCTTGCTATTTTTACTTTAGCTGAAGCATAATAGATTCTTCTCTGGTCTCTTATTTTAATTTTGTGTGTAGCTCTATTTCAACTACATAACATAATGTTAGATAATGTCTCTTTCATTTGACATGATTCTCTCCATTCTTCTTCTCCCTTCTGCCATGTTATTTCTTTTTCTCTTTTATCCATTTAAAAAATCATCCCAACAAAATCAATTTTACTATTCTACCCTCTTTCTATGTAGAATCCTTTTAACTGTCCTACTAATGATAAAGTTCTTATGAATTTTAAGTTTCATCTTCCCATGTAGGAATGTAAACAGTTAAACCTTATTGAATCTCTTATGATTTCTTTTTCCTATTTATCTTTTTTGGGGGATTTCTTCTGAGTCTTATGATTAAAAGTTAAATATTCTATTCAGGTCTTTTCAGCAGAAAGTCTTGAAAGTCCTCTATTTCATTTAATACCCATCTCTCCCCACTATCTAAAGATGAGGTAAATTATTATTTTGCTTTATGTTAATAACCAATTATTAAATTAGGATTTAAGCTTTTAAGAATTTTTTTTAAAGTCCAGTTCATATAAAAAAATCTGAAGGTCAAGACTATATACAGTCTAGGTGAATTTTTGCCCCAAGAAATGAGCTCCAGTTTTTGCACTCCTCCATTAAAGTTTATGGTAACCCAATTCATAAAGGAGAAAATTAATCAGAATGTTTTTGTTTTTTTTTCCTTGTCCATATTGCTGGAGGCAGCTGAATCTCATAATAAAACTGTGTTCTCAGCAGGAGGAGCTGAAGATTCCTGTCCTCATTAAATGTCTACCAGTCAGGGATGACTTTTACTTGTCAGAATTACTTCCTTTTTTGAAGGTATTTAATGCATCCATTGTCTCCAATGATTTTTTTTTTGATTGCCAAGAGAAGTTACTGATAATCAATTAATTGATTATTAGTTAACCTAATTAATGAAGTGATTATTAATTATTCAGAAACTTTGACATTTGAGATTTTTCATTTGTCTCAAAGATTATGTGCAGTTTTGCTGGCAAGGTGATTGTTGGTTGTAATCCCAACACTTACTTTTCAGAATACCACATTGTAAGCCATCTGCCCCTTTAATATGGTAGTTGTTAAATCTTATTTGATACTAACTTTGACTCCATGGTATTTGAATAATTTCTTTCTGGCTGCTTGAGGTATTTTCTTGAGACCTGGGAGTTCTGGAATTTGTCTATAATTGTACTGGTTGTTTTCATTTGGGGATCTATTTTAGTAGTGGATGATAGAGTCTTTCATTTCTATTTTACTCTCTATTTCTCAGATATCAAGGCAGTTTTCCTTGATACTTTCTTGAAAATATGATGTCTAGGTTCTTTCTTTGGTCAGATTATCTAAATAATTCTTAATTTAGTTCTCCTCTATCTATTTTACAGGTCAGTTGTTTCTCTAATAATTCACATTTTTTTCCTATTTTCCATTCTTTTGATTTTGTTTTATTGTTTCTTAATGCCTCGTGGAGTCATTAATTTCCTCTTGTCCAATTCTAATTTTTAAATAATTATTTTCTTCAGTGAGCTCTTCTACTATTTGGCCAATTCTATTTTTAATGTATTGTTTTTTCAATGTGTGTGTGTGTGTGTGTGTGTGTGTGTGTGTGTGTGTATGCATCTTTTACCAAGCTGTTAGTTATGGTTTCATAATTTAGCTTTCATTTCTTTATTTTTTCCTCTATCACTCTAATTTGATTTTGAAATTTTTAGCATGTCCAGGATTTCTTCTTGAATTCTATCCAATTCATTTTTTTTCATTGAGGTTTTTCTTTTAGCTGTTTTTACATCATTATCTTCTTTTGAATTTGTGTTTTGATCTTTCCTGTCACCACAATAGGTTTTTATGATCAAATTCTTTTTCATTGTGTGCTCATTTTTCACTCCATTTCTTAATTTTGAAGTTTATTTTAAAGTTGAGCTCTGTTCTTGGCATGTGAGGATACTATCTCAAACATCAACGTTTTTTGCTTGTTCTTTTTCATTGAGATTTTAATAGCTAATTTGGTGGGTTTGGAAATTTCTGATGCTTTCAAGGAGGCATGATTTCAAAAAATCACTATTCTCCTAGTCTACACTCTGATGCTTACCAGGGAAGTGTACCTGATTCCTTATTACCAAAAGTGATACTTCTCCTCAGGGTTTCTGCTTCTTCTATTCTGCTTCTTTATTTCTCTCCACTCTTGAACCACAACCCAGAAGAGGGTATAGGCAATGGAGTTATCAAACAGACTCTTGTCTTGTACCAAATGCTAGCACAGGGGTTCCCTGTAATTCCTTTCTGGCCAGGTTTCCTTTCCTTCTTTGGCTCAAGAGTTCTCAAAGCTGCTGCTGCTGCTTATTTCATCCATGTGGATTCCAGGCCACCCTTCATCCTCATCACAGCTCCTTATTTTTCACCTTATAAGCAGTCTTAGGATTCCAGAATGTCTCAACTAACTTTTTGTTGATTCTGCCACTTGAGGTATTATTTAAATTTTTTAGAGGGAGAGTTGAGCTGAGTGCTTTTTTCTACTTTACCTTCTTTACTCTGCCCCAGAAGTCATGATTTTCTTGTAGTTATCTCTTCATTTACTTGATAAAGTAATGTACATTGTTTCATTGTCCACTTATTACACATTTCGTTGGCTCATATCAATTTTCTTATATTTTCTAAATTCATGTTCTCTATTTCTCCCTATACAATATAATTTTATCACATTCACAAACTTAATTCAAATTGAAATCTAGAATAAATTGATCACAGTTCCAGCAACAGCATGCCTATCTATCCTAAAGCCCCATCCAATATTGCCTTTTCCCATCTTGTTATATTTACCAATTTGTGTGATGTATGTGATAAACCTTTAATTTAATTTAATATTTTTATTATTTATTATTCATACCATTAGTGTCAAGTAACATTTTTGACAAAATGGAATGTAGCCCTCACCAACAGTACCACTGTATTTGTTTGGTCTGCAAATGTTAACTTACATCAAAAGAACCCCTGTTATGGCCTAGGATGGTAAATATTTGGAGACTTGTAGAAGTTTTAGGTTAGATTAGTTTTAGATTAGGTTAGATTAATTTTATCTTATATTTCGAGTCTGGTCTATGAATTTGAAAAGTATTTTTGAAATGTTATTTGTTTTGATATAATTGAGGGCATACAACCATGTTAAAAATTGGGGTGGGTTCAGAGGCATGGGGTCAATGAGAAAAAACATAGCTACATAGTTACATGTACATAGAAACACATGTGTATGACCAAATAATACTAGATTCTATTTTGTTTTCCAAGGAACTTCCCATTATTAGAAATGAAGAACTCCCCAGACCTTTTTACATAATTGCAAAGTTTCTACTGCTCTCAGTGGAATTCTTCTCTGAATAAGAAATGAGTTATTCATGTTGGCTTGTACACTGTTTTCTAAATGACTAGGTTAGCTCCTCTCATCTACTATATAATCCTCCAAGTAAGTAGGAACAGAGTCCTCTCCACACTCTGTTAGCCTTCTAGTTTATGAAGCACTCAGTTTATATAGTTCAGAGGTGTGCATATACTGGATACTTAATAAGTACATATTGGTAATATGACAACTGAAGTAGCACAAATTATCTACAGTTAAGTGAAAACAAAATTCCTACAAAGAAAATACAAAGTAATTTCAGGAGGCAAAAAATCAAAATAATCAGGACCTTCTTTGTGGGGAGCTGCACCCACCTGGATCAATCAGCTTAGTAACCTTTTCCTGCTTTGGCTGAGAAATCCCTTTTTGTTAAAGATTAGATCTTTTACAAGTGTTTCATTTCATCCCAATAAAGGGGATGATTTCATGATAACAGAAAGGATAGAAAAGATTACCAAATATATGTAGGTACCTAGTATGTCCCAGGTACTACGCTAAGTGCTAAAAGTGGGAGGTAGAAAAACAAGCAGTAAAATGCTCTGTGGATTTGAAACCCAGCAGAGGTACTGATAGAAAATGGAGAACTGTTTAGAAAGCCCAAGCAGAAAATTTTGATAATATAATATTATAAAATTTGTGCAGATGGAAGAGAAAAAGATAACTGGAACAAAATTTTACAGTTGGTTTCTCAGATAAAGGTATTTTTTTCAAGGAATTGATTTTAATTTACAAGAAGAAGATCCATTAACTAACTAATAAATAATTAAAGGATAGGAATAGGCAATATTTAAAGAAGGAAACCTAAACTATCAATAGTCATATGAAATAATACTCTAAATCTCTAATAATTAGAGAAATGCAAATTAAAGTAACCTCAGAACCATCACCTTGGCAATGTTGGTAGAAAATAAAGAATAATGAAAAAATGTTGTAAGGGATATGGGAAAACACATGCACTTAGGGTGCTTGTTACTAGAATTATAAATTGATCTAACAACCAGCAATTTTGACTGAGTTTATTATATCAATATTTCATAATGACAGAGAATAGATTAGATTTCTTTTTGATCTAGCACAAAACTCAACCCATATTAGGTGAATTGGCTAGAATAAACTCAATTTGCTAATTCAGTTTTTTTTGTTTCACTAGCAGACATATTAAATTAAATATAGTAACATTACCACTATTTTACCACTATGAAACCAGTAGTTTTGTCTAGTGAATTGTTGAGAGAGCTCTGATCTAATATCTTTTCTAGGGTTTTTTTCTGTTGCTTAGGATAATTATGCTTTCTTTGGGGATATCCCACCCTCCCATACAAGCCATGCTCTTCCCTGTTACACAGTTCACTTGTAAACTTTTCAGCTCAGATTATTTTTGAGTACTCTTTCTTGGCTATCATATCGGGTCTGACACAGAATAATATTCCTTTGGAACAAAGTCATCATCTAGATTTCTCTTATCATACAATTTCTTTCCTTTTTAAAAATATCTTTTCATCAATATACCTATCAATCTCTCTAGATTTGTTTGTTTTAAAAAGTTTTATTGACATATTTTCATAAGATTTCCTGATATGCTTTCTACCATCTCCATTGAACCTCCTTGTAAAAATGAAAACAGTTAAAATTAATTGCCATTGTGATTGCACCTGGCAGAAAATAATATCCCAAGAATGATAAGAAACTATCTTGTCCAGTTTGTACCTGAATAAGAACCCCTTCTTCAGCATCTCTGGCAGATGTTCATTTACCCATTATTTGAAGACCTCTAGTGTTAGAGAACCCACAATTCCAAAAAAGGAGCCTATTTAATGAAGAGGTCTGATTGGAAAGAGGCCTTCCTTACATAAATTCCCCTCTGTAAATTCCACCCATTACCCCTAGTTTTGCCATCTAAAGATAAGGCAGTAGATGTAATTCTATCTTGTTTCCTTAACTGTTCTCTTTAGTTTAAACATAACCAGTTCTTTCAATCAATCTTCTCCTGAATTCATTTTTCATGGACCGTCCAGAAAGAAATTCATGAATTTAGAAGGACCACAGTGTAGATCAAGGACTATTAATCTGTGAACTTTGAACTTAAAAAAAATTGATAATTGAATTTCAATATAATCAATTCCCTTTGTTTTTATTTAGAATATTTAAAGCACTTAAAAATTATTAGGGGGGTCCATAGATTTCCCTAGATTGCCAAAGGGGTGGATCTCTGTCTCTCTCTCTCTCTCTGTATCTGTTTGTCTTTCTGTCTTACGCACAAACACACACACATACACACACACACAGAGTTAATTATCTCTAATATAGAGTAATGATCACTTCTAGATTGGAATTTTAAATCACATACATGTCTTGCTAATTGAAAAAATGGGAGGGTAAGCCATGGTCAATAAACAACACTACTTTTTCCAGTTTGCTCCATATCTATATACATGTGCCTGGAAGGGGCAGTTTTTATCTGAGATAAACAGTCCTCATTGACAGTTTCTGTTTGGTGAGCATGGCTCCTGCAGGACAGGATACTTTTGCCAGTGGTTATATTCTTATCTTCAGAGCCTCACAACAGGAACTAGTTCTTTAGTTGGTCAAGCAAACTTTAAACAACTGATACCAGCTAGCGAGAAAAGCACAGGCAATGGCATACAGACAAGAAAGTGAAAGGCATATTAAAGAAATGATGAAGAGTCTAAATTGGCTGAAACATAGGATATAGGGAAAGGAGTGGTGGGAAAAAAGTCAGGAAAGTTAGGTTGGGGCTGAGGGTACAAATGATTAAATCCAAGTGGAGAGAACACTGAATTGGGTACTGGAAGATCTAAGTTCCAGCCCCAACTGTCTCACCTTGACCATATTACATAATATCTCTGATCTAATTTTTTTTCCCAGCATAGAACAAAGAGATAAGACTACCAAAATGATCAATTAACTTCCTTGAACCTCAATTTACTTCTCTGTAAGTTTGGGGTGGCTGAATTAGAAGATACCTAAAGTACCTTATGTATCTAAAGCCTATAATTGTTGTTGTTTTTAAAAATAAAATAAAAATATTTTTCTTTCATTTAATCTACCTCACAGAGTTATTTTGGGGAAAGGACTTTTGTAAATTTTAAGCTGATTTATAATTGAGAATTTTTGTTGTTACTAGTATTATTAATTCACACAGCCACTAGTGCCTCCTTCAGAAATTAACTTGCCTTTATTTTATATATGTTTAGATGTATTTTATTTCCTCTGATAGAAAATAAATTAATTGAAGATAGGGATTATTCAGATTTTGGCTATATCTCCAGTGCTTAACACTACATCTGATAAAACATGCTAAAAAGTGTGCACTGTTTGCCTGAATATTTTATAATTAATTCCATGAAATATTACATATTTTTAGGGCAGTGTCTGCTACACTAGGGGCATTTTGGGGACAAGGAAGGATGAGGCAAGACATTTATGACTTTATGGGTGTAAGGAACTTCTTATTAATAAATTCTCTGCCAATACATATTGATCTCTGCTCTGCAACTTTAAAGTTTTAGAAAATTTTTTAGAGTCTTTGAGAGGTGCTCAAATATGCCTAGACCTAGACAGTAGATATCAAAGACAGGACTTCACCCCAGGTTGTGCTGCTTCAGAAACTATTTCTCTGTCCACTCTTTTTTAAAGAGTTAAAAAGCAACATTTATTTTTTATTTTATAATCAATAACTCATTTTGCCTTGATGAGTCTAGGATTCTTTTTAGCTATTTTATTTTAAGGACCATCTCAGCAACAACTGCTACAGTATTCACAATGTATGTAAAATTTGGGAATACTGCCCTGTCTGGAAGATCTGAGTCTTCCAGGAGGCAGTCATCAGACCCTCCACTGGGCCAAAAGTGTTTGTAAGTCTTTTTCTCCATTTTCAACTCTTGGCAATGCATATAAGTCTCCAAAGTATGTTGTTTTCCTTCCAGCAAAAGAGTTCACTTGCCTAGTTTGCCTTTTTCCTTAGCAGTGTCGACATATTTCTGTTTCCTATTTTCCCACACTTTCTGCTTAGGATGGGATCTGGACTTTCATCAACCTGTCTGTCCATATTATTTTTCTTAGAATTTTTTTCTTCAGTATTTTGCACTACCCTTCCAGACAGATCACTGAAAATTGCTATATACTTGTTCTTCCTGAGATTGATTATAGCAAATCTGTCATTTGCCCAGACTTTTTAGGGACACATTCTACTCACCAACTACACACTTGCCTTTAGTTGAATTGCTGAACTGCCTTATTTTGAAGGTGGTACTTCAGCTAACTATTGAAGGCATTGAAATGTTCTGAAGATGGAGATGAGGACAGATGTTACAAGCATGGCAGCAACCAGTGCATAGTTATGGGAGGTGGAGTGTGATATATGAAAAAGAGAAAGAAGGCCTGTTTTACTGGACCATACAATGCATGAAAGAGAGAATAATTAAAATGTCATCCTTCCAATTTTATAATAAATGCACTGGATTTGATTTTTTCCATCCAAATGTTATTTGTAGGCTTGGACCTAATCTTAGGATTATGGTCTTCCAATGAAATTGTACATTATGCTTTTAGAGAAAAGGTTTTCAATGGGACTGGGAAAATTGTTTAAAGGAATTATGATACCTAATCTCTTAAAATATCTCAATCCATTTACTGAACTAACTGATTTCATCCGAACTAACAAATTGGATTCTTAGCAGTCAGAATTTCACCAAATCAATATGAATTTGAAAATTTTCTTGGAATCTTTCAAAGCTTTGAAGTCCAACACTATCCTCAACCACAAAATACCAATGTATTGTAGAAAAGCCTATAGGACTGAGAGTTTCTTATCAACTATTTTCTATTATCCTTTGCACAGCCTGTTCCAAGTTCTGCTGAATTTCTGAAATATTGATTTGCACATGTTTATCCTTTAAAATTACTTCCCTTCTCAAGTGCTTATTCTATCATGTAAAAGCCATGGTGCTTTTATCTAAAAGCTGAATGTTTTTCATGTTTCTATTCTTGTTTATAATAAACATACATATTAAATTAGTGACTGAATGGAATGTGCATTAAAGACTATGCTGTGGATGAAACATATATGTATACCTAAAAGTGAAAGATATATTTAAAATTATCTAATTCTAGGATATACTATAGCTTCTCACTGTATGGATTACAACAAATTGTGGCAAGTCCTCAAAGAGATGGGAGTACCAAATCATCTTGCTTATGTTCTGAGGAATCTGTATATGAGAGTAAAGTTCACTCAACTCCCCTCTTCTTCTGTTCCCCACCACTGTAAAAGCTTTTTCTTCCCTCTTTTATGACAGACAATTTATACCATTCCATTTCTCCTTTTCCCTTTCTCCAGGAAATTCCTCTTTAACCCTTTAATGTTATTTTTTTTAGATATCCTACTTTCATATTCAACTCACATTGGTACCTTTTGTCTATATGCACTCCTTTTAACTGTCATAACAAAGAGAAAATTTTAATGAGTTATAAGTATAATCCTCTCATATAGGAATGTAAACAGATAAACCTTATTAAATCTTTTATGGTATCACTTTGTTGATTACCTTCTTATGGTTTGCCTGAATCCTGTCTTTAAAAGTCAAATTTTCTATTAATCTTTAGCTTTTTTCATCATCAATGTTTGAAAATTCTCTATTTAATTGAATTTATAATTTTTCCCCTGAAGGATTATACTCAGTTTTTTTGCGTAGGTGATTCTTGAGTAATCCTAGTTCCATTGCTCTTCAGAATATCATATTCCAAAACTTTCAGTCCTTCAATGTAAAAACTGCTAAATCTTATATTATCCTATTGCTCCTCTATATTTGAATTTTTTCTTTTTGGATGTTTGCAATATTTTCTCCTTGACTAGATAGTTCCAGAATTTTGCTATAATATAACTGGAAGTTTTCATTTTGGCATCTCTTTCGAGAGATGATTGATGGGTTCTTTCAATTTCTATTTTACCCTCTGGTTCTAGAATATCAGGACAGTTTTCCTTGATAATTTCTTTGATAAGAGGATGTTCTAGCTCTTTTTTGGTGATGATTTTCAGGTAGACCAATAATTTTTAAATGATCTTTCCTGGATCTATTTTCCAAGTCAGTTCTTTTTCCAATGAGATATTTTACATTTTCCCTTCTGTTTTTTCATTCCTTTGGTTTTGCTTTATTGTATCTCAAAAAGTTATTAACTTCCATTTACTCAATTCTAATATTCAAGGAATTATTTTCTTCAATGAGCTTTTTGTACCTCCCTTCCCATTTGGCCAATTTTGCTTTTTAAGACATTCTTCTCCTCATTAGCTTTTTATAGTTTCTTTTGTACCATTCTCTTTTCAGGTTTTCCTCTGTCTCTTTTACTTGATTTTTCAAAATAATTTTTGAGCTTCTCCATGGCCTGAAATCAATTCTTATTTGTCTTGGAGGCTTTATATGCAGGAGCTTTGATTTTTGTTATTTTCTTCTAAGTGGGTGTTTTGTTCTTATAGTCACCATAGTAAGTTTCTATGATCAGAATCTTTTTCTGATGTCTGCTCATTTTCCTAGCCTATTACTTGGCTTTTCAATTCTTTGTTAAAGTAGGACTTTACTTGGGTGTAGAATGCACTATCCCAAGCTTTAGGGGTTTTTGTGCAGCTGTTTTCAGAGATTCTTAGAGACTTGATCACAAGCTCTCTTTTCTGCTATGGAATTATTAGGATTGTCCTCACCCCTTTGTAGCTGTAAGAGCTAGTGTACTAAGGCAATAGAAATTTTCCTTAGTCTAAGGAAGAGACATCCTGTAAACTGAGGCGACTGAAAGCTGTCACCACAATCGTGTCCATGCCCACTCCTGGTATGCTGATTTCCCAAGATCCCTTCACCCTAATGACAAACTTTTCCTGCTAACCTTCTAAGTCATCTTGGATGTCTCTGGGCTTAGAGGTCTGGAAGTCACCAGTACTGCCACTGATTCAGAGGTCCCTAAGTCAGTTCCTATTTTACTAGTGCCAGGGGGCTAAGACCTGGGACTCAGACTGAGGCTATACTGGCCTGCACCCTGGTGCCACAGACTTTTCCTACTGACCTTCTAAGCTGTCTTCATCTGGAAAATTGTTCAATTCAATTTTTTTGTGTCCTGATGCTCTAAAATTTGTTTAGAACCATTATTTAGAGAATTTGGAGAAGTTTTGGGGAAAGCATGGAGACTTCCTGCCATTACTCCATCATTTTGGCCTGAACAAGAAAAGAAGATACAGGGAAAGAGTATGATGACTGTCTTTAAGCAGGATTGTCTCAATAAGGATGGATTAAGCTTGTTCTGTTTGGTCTTGAGGGCCAAACTTGACGAGTGGAAATTATGACGAGGCAAGCTTAGATTTGGATATCAGGAGAAATGTCCTAATAATTACAACTGTCCAAAAAGTGGAATAGATTGTCTTAAAATGTGGTAGATTCGAGGTTCCATGAGCACATGGTGGAAGCTGGATCTGCTCCCAGGTGTGTGTCTGGGCCTCTCCCTGCAGAGACTAAATAAATGTTTTCTCTTTGTACCTGAAAAAAAATGTGGTAGATTCCCCTTCCTTAGAACTCTTCAGACAGAAGTTGGATGACCACTTGCCAGGTATGTTAAAGGAAGAATTTCTTCAATTTTTTTCAGTGTATTGGTTGGACTAGATAGCCACTCAGGTTTCTTCCTCCTCTCAACATCTATATTCTGGAACTATCAGGTTTCTCCTTCATTCAGCTATACTGTTATCAATTACTTCTTTTCTCATCTCAGAAGAATTTCTGCCTGTTTTGATCCATGTTGTCCTGGGAAGAGCACTGTATTTATAGTCAGAAAATTTAGCCTATTCCATCTCCATGGAGTTTTTTTATTCTGGTTTTCTGGCTATTGTCTTTTCTGTATATATTATAAAGTATCTCACTATTATTAACCATAATGAGATGATGAGACCATTAAAGGACAGAAAAGTGAGATGGTATGAATGTATATACTTCAAAGCAGTCCCTCAACTCAAAATTACTGAGTCTATATGGTTGTTTGTTCTCACAGAGTACTAAAATGGCATGACTGTGGTTGTTAAGACCAATATAACCTTGGAAAGCTCTACTACAATCAGGTAGAAATAGTCCATATGAACATTTGGAATGGAGTTGGCTTTAAATCTGTGCAACTCTCTGTTCCTTCTTCCCTGTCCCTGTCCCTCTCTCTCTCCCTCTTCCTTTCCCTCTTTCTTTCCCTTCCTCTTGCTCTCCCTCCCTCTCTCATTCACTTTCCCTTTCCTTCTTTATCTCCCTCTCCCACTTCCTCTCCTGTTCCCTGCCCTTCTCCTTCTTCCTCTCTCTCTGTCTCTCCCTCTCTCTGTCTCTCCCTCTCCCTCCCTCTCTCTTGTCTTCTTTCTTTCCCTTTCTTCTCTCCCTCTCTCTCTGCCTGTTTCTATCCTTCTCTCTCTCTCTCTCTCTCTCTCTCTCTCTCTCTCTCTCTCTCTCAAAGATATTGTAATTCTGTGGTGTTCATAAATCCTTCTTTGATGCAGGCATGCAATGCTAGATGGTCCTATTCCAGTGTTTTCTCTGTCTCACAAACAACTCCAAAATTCTTCAGAGAGACCTTTAGGATGTTCTTTGGTTGCTTCTCAGTGCTAGTCATATCCACTGAAAACCTTCTTATGGTTAATATATCTTTTTAAAAAAAATTATTTTATTTAAAAAAAAACAGAATAAGAAAAACAAGAGGAATACAAAATAAAATAAAACAAAACAAATGAGAACATTATTATGTGCCCAGAAGAAAATCAGGGAGGATTCAAAATATGTAAAAACAAATTACAAGAAAGTATATATATTTGTAAAAAAAATATATTCATGAATGTCTATTTTTCTTTACTTCTTTGTAAATTGTTCTTTTGTTCTCTGCTTTGCATCTTCTTTACTTTATTCTTTTTTCTCTCTTTTGTCTCCCCCAAGCAAGCTATAAATAAGAAAAAAATATATGTATGTATACATATGTAGATACGCGCGCACACACACACACACACACACACACACACACCCCACACACACACCACATACACACACATATCTTTCCTATCCCTGCTGGCTCTTTGCTTTAATTCTGCTCCTTAACTTGCCTTGCTTTTACTTCCCCCTACTCAAGGAACCTTCCCTTGTCTTCTTTCCTCACCTTTTGTATATCTCTATCCACCTATTCATCCCCTTCTTTCTTTATAGATTTTGAAGGATGCTATGCTCTTCATGGTATGTAGTGTTGCTTATTAAACCCATTCCTGATGTGAGTAGGCTTTCAGAACTATGAGCCTTCCTCCTCCTTCTAATGCCTGTGTCTATTCTTCTGTATAACATAATTACTATTTTTACTTTAACTCTGCCAATCTTTTTTTTTGAGCTACCCTATTGTTGATGTGTAAACATATAGTATACATTGTATGTTAATGTATAAACATATATTATATATTTCCTATGTAAAAAACATAAACAATTTGTCCATATTTAAACAATGTGTCCATGTTGGGTTACTTAAAATTAATCTTTCCTAAATTTTCTGTTAACTTCAGGTTTGGTTGATAGAAAGTCCTGAAAATCTGCAAGCTTGTTGAATATCCATTTTTTCTCATTCAATATTATAGATAATTTTGTTGGATATATTTTTGGCCATAAGCTTAGTTCTTTTGATTGTTGTTAGTTATGATTTCAGGACCTCCTGTGTTTTATGGAAGCTGCTAATAAATTCTGTATAATTCTAATTGTAGCTCCAGTATATTTGAATTGTTTTTTTCTTGTTTCTTGCAAAATTTTCTTTTTGATCTAGGGGTTTCAAAATTTGGTAATAATATTCCTGTGTGCTTTCCACAAAGGGTCTTGTTGAGGTAGTGAATGGTGGATTTTTTTTTTCTATTTCTAGTTTTCCCTCATATTCTATCATTCCAGAACAATTTTCTTGGATTATTTCCTGCATTATTGTGTCCAGGTTCTTTTTTTTTTTTTTTTGGTCACAACTTTCAGGCAGTTCAATCATTCTTATATTTTATCTTCTTAATCTGTTCTTCAGATCTGTCATTTTTCTCTTATAAGACATTTCACCTTCTGTTCTCTTTTCTCATTCTTTATAATCTATTTTATTTCTTGATCTCTCATAACTTCACTGGCTTTCCCTTGCCCAATTCTAATTTTCAAAGAATTATTTTCATATTTGAGACTGATCTCCTGTTCTGGTTGCTTAACTTTTTTTTCATACTTTTCTTGTTCTTCTTGGATGGTTTTCATTTTAGCTTTTCCTCAATGTCTCTCATTTGATTTTTAAATTCTTTTTTGAGTTCTCGATTCTCTCTGGGCCGGGAGCCATTTCACATTGCTCTTTAGAGTAGAAGCTTTTTTTTTTTTTAACTTCAGTGTCCTTCTCTGAAGATGAACCCAAGTCTTCCCTGTTCCCATAGTTTCTATGGTGGGATTTTCTCTTCTTTGCTGGTTCATTTCTATTGTTGTTGTTATTTTGTTTTTTAAATAAGAAGTATTAGCGTTAGCACCTCTAATCATGGAATAGGAGAATGGTGCCTCAAACTTCCCTTCAGCCCTCCACTCTGACTTGGAACCCCAAACCAAAAGCTCTACTTTCCTGCAAATGACTACAGCCAGGAGTGCCCCTCCCCCGATGTTTCTGTGCTCACTAGGTGCTGATTCCTTCTCATCCAGGGCCTGCATCTCAGCAGCACAGCTGGGCCTGGTATTCCCATTCCTCTGAAATTCCCTTAGTCTTTCTATACTCAAACCCCAATTCCACAGGAGTCCACAGTTCAGGAGGTGAAAGTCTGTGCTTCTGGCTGAGGCTCCAGCCATACCTAGCTATCCCTCACTTGTTATATCTGTGGAGCTAGCCTGGAGATATTTGCACTTCAAATGGGTTAATCTGGCTTGGAGTCTTTCTTCAGATCTTGTTGGGTTGTTATACCCCAAATCTTCTAGATTTTTCACTAGTCTATGTTTCCCTTGAGGCACAAATTTGTTCTATTTGTGGGGAAAATTTAGAGAGCATGAAATTTACCAAACTCTTTTGCCTCTTCCCAGAATTCTCCTAATGTTTTTTTAGTGAGTAAGTAAAGAGAACACCCTGTCTCATTCACTCACACTGCCCCTTTCTCTTTTAATTATCTTTGTTGCTCTGACCCCAACTCCTATTCCCTGGAACCAAGGTCTTTTAGGGATACAGAGCAACTTGGACATCCCAGGTGTAAACATGTATTACTGCTTTTTTCAGTATTCCATTTGCAATATGAAAAAAAGTATTGGTATTCTGATCAGCACCCCTGAAGCGCAACTACAGCCCGGGGTAGAAGTCAGAAGTTGCACCAAGATGAGAAATTTAAAGGGTTGCTGACTTGTGAGGTTAGGGCTCGAGAAGAAAATGATAGCCAGAGTACAGAGATTATGGGAAAAGGAAAGGGAAGAAGTGTGGTGAGTACACTAGTCAGTAGAGAAAAGACCCTGAAAGTGGCTTCTCCTGTCTCAGAGAATTATTAGTGCTTTCCCAAGCTTAGGAGTTCAGCCTACTTGCTGGGCAAGGATGGCAGAAAAGTCCCCAGCTCCACACCAGGCTTTCTGGAAAAAAAAAACTACATGCCTAGAATTTATCTTTATTTTCTCTGCAAATTTGAATCACCCTGGCTTCTCAAACTTTCCTGCCTTTAATCAACATTTTAAACAATCCTGTCTTAACAACTTGCTTGTATCACTGGCACAATCCCAGCTTGCTTTGGTTATTATACTGTGGTATGTCTTCTCTATGTAATCCCAGGAAGAGGCACACCTTTATCCCAGGACTTGACTTATGAGCAGAAGTTAGTTATTAACAGAGCTAGAAGAAAAATGAGAAATTGCTATGTCCCTAAAAGAAGAAAGGAGGAAGCAAATGTTGATTTAATCTATTGATTCACTTTTAAGTAACAGAGCAGATGTTTTCTGTTAGGTCCCTGGTGAAAATTCAGTAGGCGCCAGGGATACTTAGGGACTAGTGGCTTCTGATAAAATTTGAAATTGAGGTCTGCTCTGCTTTTGCCAAATGGAGTTGTGCACAGCAGGTCTTGTCACTGTAGCTTGTTTGATATAGCAGTGGAGCTCTCCCTTTTTACAGAAATCAGATCTCTTATCTGTCAATCTCTCTCTTCTCCTTCCTTCCCTTCCCTTCTCCTGCTCCCCTTTCTTGTTGTGTCCTATTCTTCACAACCCCATTTGGGATTTTCTTGGCAAAGATACGGGAGATTTTTGCTATTTTCATCTCCAGATCATTTTATATAGAAGGGAATTGAGGCAAACAGGGTTAAGTGGCTTGTCCATGGTCACTCAGCTAATAAGTGAATGAGACTGGATTAGAACTCAGGTTTTCCTAAATCTAGACCTGGTGCTCTATTCACTGGAGTGCCTTAGCTGTCCTTTCCCGACTTTGTCAGCTAAAAGAAATAGCACTGAGTCTTCATAAGCACAAAACTGTATTTGTTTCTTGTGTTGCACATCTGGAAGTAATCTAGAATAGTGGATAAGCTCAGTGAAAGGATCAAAGTTCAAATCCTCGTTATGTTACTTTTACCTTATGACTTTAGATATGTCACTTGAATTCTCAGGGCATCAATTTTCTCTTCCATATAATGAGGGCAATAATGATGGTAGGGCTGGAATCAAGATCCCTCTGGTCTTACATGGTTTCCAGGAAAATCTACTGATTTCCAGAGTGTGGAAAAAAATCTTTTCATTGCCAGCCAGACACCTCCCTGAGTCATCAATGCTAATCAAGTCACTGAGTGAGAAGATTGCTTCATTTGTTGTTTTTTTTCCACATGCCTTTTCCCTTTGTCCCATACAACCCAAAGATTTATTAAAGAAATTTTCATCAGAACTTTGCTCACAGATAGTCTGAAGCCTACCTCCAAAGATCCTGTACATTATGAATGTTTTGTGAGATTATATTATAAATTATTGTTCAGTTTTCTGACCCATGAACTAGAATCAGTCAATTAGAAGACTCCTTCCTTCCTTCCTTCCTTCCTTCCTTCCTTCCTTCCTTCCTTCCTTCCTTCCTTCCTTCCTTCCTTCCTTCCTGTCATAC
>JAJPUD010005240.1:14215-36249 GCA_023553655.1 Myrmecobius fasciatus | reverse complement strand
TCTCTCTCTCTCTCTCTCTCTCTCCCTCTGTCTCTCTCTCTTTCTTTCTTCGTAAGATATCTTGGTGTTTACTGGCTAGATTTCTTTCTTAAGGACCATCTCTTAAACCAAAACCAATCATTGGTCATCAATTGGTCCTAGGCCAAGCCCCATTTTGTCAGTGTTTGGGTCCTAATTGACTTAGATTGAATGTAAATAGTAATCATTTCTGCTTTGGCCAGAGAACTTCTTCTCCCAAATTTATTTATTTCGTTAGTTTTTTTTTCTTCTTCTTCTTTTTGGACTAGGTGAAAGAAGAGATTCTTTGCCTCAATTGCTACCTAACCTTAATCTCTGAATGGATGCAGTCAGTCAAATTGAGACCAATTGAATACTTTAGTTGAAAAAAAGTCTCCTATTTCATCCAGGGCCATCTCCAATCTTCTTGATCTATATCTTGCCACTGGACCCAGATGGCTCTGAAGGGGAAAGTGAGGCAGGTGACCTTGCACAGCCCTCTTTCACTCAAATCCAATTCACTTGCGTGTCATGGCATCACCTTTCTGATGTCATGGTCCTCTTTGAGAACAAAGTACAAACAACAATATTGTAAGTAGAGGCCAGTGTCTGATATGGATGAGATGCAGAATACATTATTATTCTTAATACAAAAAAGATAGTTGGCATTTTTGTCTTTAAAATTTACAAAATGTTTACATGTATCTTATTTGATCCTTAGAATACTGTGGTGAAATAAGTATTAGTATTTTCTCCTTTTTATAGAAGAAACTAAGGCGAAGAGAGATGAAGTAACTCATAGTCACATAGCAATTAAGTGTTTGAGGAAAGATTCAAACTCAGGTGTTTTGATTCCAAGTCCAGTACTCTATCTACTGATGAACTAACTCAGTAAATTAGAAAGGATTTTAAAAAGCATAAATTTATCTTAACCCGATAACTACTTTCCAGGCTAGCTCTCCCTGGGTCATAGAAAATGGTATCAAAAGAGTGGCTGATTCTTTAACTATTTACCAACTAAAAACTTTGCTGGTTGCCTTGGGCTAGTGGTTGATTTCATAGTTGAAATTAGAGAGGAGTAGGAAAATTCTGGAATCATTTATTCTCTCAGTATAGCTGTATTGGGTTCAATCTAATTCTTATGCTCAGTGTCATCCTTTATCCTGTCCCTCAAACATCTGCTGGTAAAAGCAGGAGATTCTTTCTTAAGCAAGGAACAGAAGAATGCTTAGTAGAATGGAGCTGACTTCTTACCCTCCCTGAGGGGAAGAGGTGTTGATAGTTTCCATCAGTAATGATCTCATTGGAAAGCTGTGCACATCTCCAAAGCCACCACCACAGCTGGCACGGATTCACGGGAGAAGGCAGAAACTAAGTGATTCTGGAGAAGGAACTTCACGGTCACCCTTCAGGGTATTTGCTCAAGATCCCGAAGGGCAGTATATTGGGGGAGCAAAGAAGCTGAAACTTTCAATTCTCTCTCTAAATTGTGTTTACATTACAGAGATGCAGGCATGTTTATTCATTGACTGAGAATTCCTTTTAAGTACTGCATTTGCCAGTTATTTTAAAATCTTGAAAAATGCCCCAAATGGCTAAACCTAAGTACCATTTTTTTTCTAACCTTGGTCTGCTCCTCCCTCCTCTCTCTGTCTCTCTCTTTCTCTCTTTCTCTGTGTCTCTGTCTCTCTCTCTGACATACACACACACACACACACACACACACACACACACACACACATACACACACTCAAAGAGTCACCACATGAATGCTTTCAGATAGATTGTTATAACTGGAATAGTAACTTAGTAACTAAAGAGTATGGTTTTCAGTTCATTTAACTGCCTGATACTTTGCTCTTAACCATCCTTCATTATTCTATTCCAAAGAAGTTTTACTTAATATTTTCATTAGTAATGATCTTATTTAAAAGTTAATTACATATTGAAAATTACCAGATTCTCAGCTGACATGATATAACTAAGGCTAGAAAGATGACATGATATATGGGAAGACAAATTCAAATTCCACTTGTGATATTTCTTAGCTATGGGTCCTAAGAAAGTCAGTGAATGTCTATAAACCTATTTTCCCAATTATAATATGAGGATTATACTTTCCATAGAGCCTATTACATAGAACTGTTGAGAGGAATACATGGGATGATATGAAAATTTTCCTGTTCTTCCCAGCTTTTTCTTTTTTTCTTTTCCTTTACTTGCTATATTGCTTTATATGTGTTGTATACACACACACTCACACATGCATGTACATACACACATATCTATATATTTGCATATATAAATACAATTATATCTATTATGTGAGTATATATATTATAAATAACATATGTATGATAATATTTCATGCATATTTATAACATGTGTATCTATATAAAGCACCTTTGATATGTATATACATAAGCATATGTACATAAATATCTATATAATTATAAAAACACAAATGTATATGCCAGGCACTGTGATAGATATTGAGGATTTATATATATATATATAAAATACTTATTAATTATATATTATAATATATGTTTATATATGATTATATACGTATACATACATGTAATATATGCTTATATACATACATACATACACACACATATATATAAAATAAACACACACACATAATTATACAGTGTCATCTACTCCTTGGCTGTCATGTCATTTGGTAAGGAAGTAGACTGTTGGCTGAGTGAGGCAATTTTGGGCTCCTTGGGAGTTCTTATCAAAATCCTTTTGTCATTAATTTTAATGACTTAATTTTAAGTTTGATGATAAACTTCTATAGAAAATAATAATAGTCTACATATCTTCATTTCATCTGATATTTTAGGCATCAGTAGCTTGTTTATATAGATCAAGTTGAAATTATATAATTGCACATATTTTCTTTTGATCATTACTTTTTTCCCATTTGAAATTGATTGTAACCTTTATGTGAAAATAATTGAAGTTTTATTATACACATTTGGTTGATTCAGATATCACTCCCTTTTTGGTAACCAGTAATTTATTATATTTTAAAATATCATTTCATGTTTTGTCATATTATTTAGTGCATAACATTTCTAATGGTCTCTGACTCATTTCTACTAGAGTATATTCAAGATTATTTAATCACAAGATTTTGGAGTGGGCTACTAGTCTCTTACATTCTTAATATTTAACCACATACATATATTTTACTATTCTCCACTATAGCTACTTTTGTATCAAAATCAACAACTTTTCTTGGAAGATACAATTTAAAAATAATCATATAATTATAATTAATTATAATAATTAAACTATACATTTAGTATGCTTATTATATAGTTATAAAGTGACATGGAAGTCAATATGACCTGATTATTATCAGTATTGCCTCACAAAAAAGCCAAGAACTGATATCCAAAATGAACCTTCAGAAATTTTGGCATGAGAAACAACTAAGCCAAAGTGTGCCAGATACATAAACAGATAAAACTCAAAGGATAGCAAATAGATTAAAAATAGAGTAAACCTTTCAGCATTTTTATTAAAACATTTTAATTTTTAATTTCCATGGCAGATACAACATTGAGATGCTAGTTTCCATTGAGGACTTGACAAAAGTCAAAATGGTTCCAAGGAAGATAAAATTAATAAAAAATAAACTGAACCAGTCTAAGTAAACACTGAATGAAGCTCTGGAACTTGGAAATCTTTTAAGGGAATGTTTTTCAAAATAACTTAAAAATGAAAAATATTGCATGATTAAATTGTGGATTACATTGGGATTATTGCAGCAAGTCTTAGAATGCCTCTGTACCTCCCTCCATAGTAAAATTCACAACCATTCATAAGAAATAGATTTAACAACAAATACAAGAAAAAGAAAATGGATCGAGAATACCAATTGTCCATTACATCATATGCATTTGGAAGGGAGTTAGGGCTTCTTGAAAAAGCACTTTAGATGCATCATATACTACACTCAGAACTGAAAGAAAGAAAAGAGTGGGTTTGATTACATTTGGAAAAATGTGCTGTACTTTTATTATTCCCCAGCAGTTTTCTAACATCAAAGCCCTGTTTTTAAAGTTATACTCTCCAGGTCATGTTATGTATTTGTGAATCATGGAATATCACAAACTCCAAAGAAAGAAAATAGCATTTAACACAATGGACAATGAACATATGGGAATAAATAGGCACAAGTACCCTGGAGCATATTGCCAATGGTGATTTGCAGCAAAACAGCATATGCCATCTAGGAAATATATAAACATTAAAAAATATAGTCCAATCATGGTAGTTGGGAAGAAACTTAAAGAAGAATATTCTGAGATTTTTTTAATGGTGCCCATAAAATGAAAAAAATAAATTATAAAAAACTAAACACTAGCAATTCAGAATAAGTGATTGGATGATTGAAAAATCTTTGAGTATCCCTCAAAAACCACATAAAACCAAACCTCTGAACTGAGTGTGATGGAATGAAATCATTTTCCAGGTCAAGATAGACTGAAAAAACTTCAAGTATGGTCAGTATCACTAAAAGGATGTTCAGCCCAGTTCAGATAGACTCTGAAAAAGCCAGTGAAAGGGTCTTAATCACAGCAAATCAGCAACTAAGATACTTAGTCGTGGAAGAGAAGCAAATCAGTGGGGCAGCTTCTAGTCCTAGATCAGAAGGCAAACTCTGGGAAACCAGGCTGCTTCCTGAAAAGAGAAAACTAAGCTACTGTTTACAAACACAAGGGGGCCCTCTGCTTAAATCCAAGGGTCAGAGCTACAAAGGAGCTTGGATCAGTGCCACCTGTAGCCCAGGAGCAGAACTTCACCTTAAAAGTAAAGAAAAGCTAAAAAAAGGGAAGAAAATGAACAAGAATCAGAAAAGAATCTTGACATAGAAAGGCAGACCAAAATACAAACTCAGAAAAGGACAGAATGTTCACAGAAGAAATTTCAAAAATTGGTCTCAAGCCCAAAGAGTCTTCTTAGAAATGCTCATAAAAGACTTCAAAAGGCAAATAAGAGAAGCAGAAGAAAAAATGAGAAAAGAAATGAGAGGTATGCATGGGAAGGTCAGTAGTTTATAAAAGTAAGGGAAAAAATGATCTGAAGAAAACAGCTCTTTAAACAATATGGGAAAAGATAATTGAAGAGAATCACACATTAAAAACTAGAACAGAGCAAATGGAAGCTACATTGTGAGACAACAAGAATCAGTCAAACAAACTAAAAAGAATGGAAAATGGAAGAAAATGTGAAATATCTCATTGGTAAAACAGCTGACCTAAAAAATAGATCCAGAAGAGACAGTTTAAAAATTATTGGCCTACCTGAAGGCCATGACCAAATACAGAGCGTAGATAACATTCCACAAGAGGTCATTAAGAAAAAACTGCCATGGGGCAGCTAGGTGGCACAGTGGATAGAGCACCAGCCCTGAAGTCAGGAGGACCTGAGTTCAAATCTGGTCTCAGACACTTAACATTCCCTAGCTGTGTGACCCTGGGCAAGTCACTTAACCCCAATTGCCTCAGCCAAAAAAAAAGAAAAAAGAAAAAAAGGAAAAGAAAAGAAAAGAAAAAAAAACTGCCACAATATTCTAGAAATAGAGGGGGAAATACTCATTGAAAGAATCCATCCATCACCTCTAGAAAGAGATCCCACAAGGAAAACCCCAAGAAACATTGTTATAAAACTTCAAAACTATAATCTCAAAGGAAAAAAATACTGCAAACTGCCAGACAAAAAACAATTCAAATATCAAGGAGCAGCAGTCAGGATTACCCAGGATCTGGCAGCTTCTACAATAAAGGACTGAGCATCTAAAAAATCCATATTCCAGAATTCAAAGGACCTGGGATTACAACTAAGAATTAACTACCCAGCGAGATTCAGTATCACCTTTCAGGAGAGGAGATAGAGCTTCAATGAAGTAAAAGACTTTCAATCATTTCTATTGAATAAACCAGAACTGAAAATTTAATCTACAAACACAAGATGCAAGAGAATCATAACAAGATAAACATATATATATATGTGTGTGTATATATATACATATATGAATACATACACACATATATATATATATATTTATTTATATATACTGTTTACATGCCAAGATAAGAAAATAATATCTGTAACTCTTGAGGACTGTATCTATCACTGGGCCAGACAGAGAGGAGAATCACATGGACTGAGGGTGTGATGGTGAATGGACCCTGATGTGATGGCATCAAAGAAAAGACATTAGGGGCAGATAGGTGGTGCAGTGGATAGAGCACCAGCACTGAAGTCAGGAAGTCCTGAGTTCAAATCTGGCTTTGGACACTTAACATTTCCTAGCTGTGTGACCCTGGGCAGATCACTTAGCCCCAATTGCCTCAGCAAAAGAAAAAAGAAAAGAAAAGACATTAAGGGGTAGAAAAAGATCTGTACTGGAAAAAGATGAAAGGTGAGGTATAAAATGAAATAATTAGTTCACATGAAGAGTGCAAAAGATCTATTACAATTCAGGGAAAGATGGAAAGGGGATGAGCATTGTCTGAAGCTTGATCTCCTCAATTTTGGCTTTAAGAGGGAATAATTTAATCATTCAGTTGGGTATAGAAATTTATTTAAGCCTATAAAGAATTAGGAGGAGAAAGAGGAAAAGAAAAGGTAGGGACAGAATAGAAAGGAGGGTAGAAACAGTAGGGGAAAAGATAAGAGAAGGAGGAAAGGGTTGATAGAAGATAAGGTAGTGGGTGAAGTGGGTTAAAAACACTAGCAAAAGGAGGGAGGGGTGATAGGAGAAAAGGTAATGGGTGGGTTGGTTTAAAAACACAGGACTAAGGAGATGGGGGAAAGAGAGAACAAAAGCATATACAGGAGAGAAAATAGGATGGAGGGAAATACAGAGCTAGTAATTATGACTGTTAATGTGAGTGGGATGAACTCTCCCATAAAATGGAAGCAAATAGTAGAATGGATTAAAAACCAGAATCCTAAAATATGTTATTTATAAGAAACACATTTGACACAGAGAGACACATACAGAGTACAGGTAAAACGCTGGAACAGAATTTATTATGCATTGGCTGAAAGCAGGGAGAGCAATGCTGATCTCAAATAAAGCTAAAGTAAAAATAAATCTCATTAAAAAAGATAAGGAGGTAAAGTACATCATGATAAAGGGTACAGTAAATAATGAAGTAGTAACAATACTAAATGGGTATGCCCGAAGTGATAGAGCAGACAAATTTTTAGAGAAGCCAGTTACAGGAAGAAATAGCAAAACTATTCTAGTAGGGTGCTTCTACCTTCCCTTCTCAGAATCAAATAAATCTAATCACAAAATAAACAAGAAAGAAACTAAGGAGGTTAATAGGATCCTAGAAAACCTAGATATGATAGACCTCTGGAGAAAATTGAATAGGGACAGAAAGGAATATGCCTTTTCTTGGCAATGCATAGTACTTACACAAAAATTAGCCATGTATTAGGGCATAAAAACTCACAATCAAATGCAACAAGGTAGAAATAGTAAATGCTTCCTTTTCAGACTACAATGCAATACAAATCATATTCAATAAAGGGCCAGGGAAAGATAAGCCAATTGGAAATTAAATAATCGAATTCTAAAGAATGAGTGAGTCAAACAACAAATCATAGAAACAATCCATAATTTCATCCAACACAATGACAATCGTGAGATAATATACCAAAACCTATGGGATGCAGCCAAAGCAGTTTTTAGGGGAATTTTATATTTTTAAATAGCTATAATAAAAGAGAAAGAGAAGATCAATGAATTAGGTATGCAACTAAAAAACAAGACAAACAATAAATTAAAGCCCCCCAATTAAATGCCAAATAAAAATTTTGAAACTCAAAAGAGAGATTAATAAAATAGAAACAAAGAAAAATATTGAACTAATAAACAAAACTAAGAGTTGGTTTTATGAAAAAAACTAACAAAATATAAAACTTTGATTAATTTAATTAGGAAAAGGAAAGAAAAAAGTCAAATCACCAGCATCAAAAATGAAAGGGATGAACGTACTACCAATGAAAAAGAAATTAAAACAATAATTAAAACTATTTTGCCCAACTCTATAGCATTATGTTTGACAATCTAACCGAAATGAATGAATATTTACAAAAGCATAAATCGCCCAAGTTAACAGAAGAGAAAATAAATCACTTTAAATAGTCCCATTAAAAAATAAATTGAACAAGTCATTAATGAACTCCCTAAGAAAAAAATCTCCAGGGCCAGATGGATTCACAAGTGAATTCTTCCAAATAATTAAAGAACAATGAATTCTAATACTATTTGGAAAAATAGGTAAAAAAGTAGTCCCAAATTCCTTCTATAACACAAATATGGCACTGATATCTAAACCAGGAAGGGTCAAAACAGAGAAATAAGATTACAAACCAATCTCCCTAATGAATATTGATGGAAAGATTTAAAATAAAACATTAACAAAGAGTTTATAGCAACTTATCAGCAGGATAATACACTATGACCAAGTGGAATATGTACCAGGAATGCAGGGCTGGTTCAATATTAAGAAAACTACTATCATAATCAACTATATCAATAAGAAAACCAATAGAAATCATATGATAATCTCAATAGATGCAGAAAAATCTTTTGACAAAATACAGCACCAATTTCTATTAAAAATGCTACAGAGCATAGGGAAAAAGGGAGCCTTCCCTAAAATAATAAGCAGTATCTGTCTAAACTCATAGCAATCATTATTTGTAATGGAGAGAAGTGGGATACATTCTCAATAAGATCAGGGGTGAAACAAGGTTGCCTATTATCTCTATTATTCAACAGGTGGGGAATGGCTGAACAAGCTGTTGTATATGAATGTAATAAAATACTATTGTTCCATAAAAAATTATGATCAGATGGATTTTAAAAAAAACCCGGGAAAAACTTAAGTGAACTGATCCTGAGCAAAGTGAGCAGAACCAGAACATTATACAGTAATAGTTACATTGTGAGATGATCATCTTTTATAGACTTAGCTCTTCTCAACAGAATCTAAGACAACTCCAAAAGACTCATGATAGAAAATGCTATCCAGTGAAAGAATTGAAGTCTGAATGCAGATAGAAGCATTTTTTTTCACTTTTTTTTCTTTCTTATGGTTTTCCTTTTAGTTCTGATTCTTCTTCCACAACATGACTAATGTAGAAATATGTTTGATATGATTGTACAGGTATAATATAATCAGATTTCTTGAAATCTTGGGGAGAGAGGAGGGAAGGGAGAAAAATTGCAACTCAAAATCTTGTAATGAGTGAATGGTGAAAACTATCTTTAAATGTAATTTTTAAAAATATTATTAAGTGAGTGGGGGAAGACATGATTTAATAGATGAGGAAACAATGTGAGATAGCAGTTTTCTGGTTATTTTACTGTCTTAAACACCTTAATATAATTTGTGAGAAATAATACCCTAATAAACTAATGTTATTACATGCTGGATTAGGGAAGCAACAGTTATGCATATTCACTCCTCATCTTACCACATCAGAAGTATTGTGTTTAATTTTGGATGTCACATTTTGGGAAAAACAGTGACCTTTCTACTTTAGTAATTTATTTTCCTTTGACTAGTCTATGATCCAACAATATCTACCTTCTTTCTATTCCTCTCCCACAATACTCCATCTTCCAGTGCCATGCCTTTTCACTGGCTCTTCTGGAATTCCTGGAATTCTTTCTCTTTCCATCTCTGTCTCTGATTTCTCTGACTTCCTTGGAGACATCTCAAATTCTTTGTTATGTAAGAGGATTTTCCTGGTTCTCCTTTAATATTAGCTTTCATTCTCTCTCTCTCTCTCTCTCTCTCTCTCTCTCTCTCTCTCTCTCTCTCTCTTTCTCTCTCTCTCTCTCTCTCTCTTTCTCATAAGTAAAATGTATATAGTTTTGATGTCTCTACCAGTTAGACTGCGAATTCTTTGAGGGCAAGAATGTGTATTTGCCTTTTTTTGATTAGCACATGCCTGGCCTATGATAGCCAATCAATAATGCTTATAGTCGACAAAAGTGATAATGATAATGATTGATAATATGGAGAATATCCAGGTGAGAATAATCAGCATGACAAGAGGTTTTTAGTTCATGTTGCATGAGGATGAGTTGAAGGAGGTTGAGTTTTTTAATAGTCAGGAGAAGAAATTCTTGGGATAATGGCAGTGAGACATGACAGCTGTGTTAAAGTATTTAAAAGGCTTATATGAGGAATAGAGTCAGAATTTGCTTTTGACTCCTGAGGGCAGAAGGAGCAGCAATTTGTGAAAGTTGATGAGTTTTCTTTGTCTTGAAGTCTTCTAGCAAAGATTGTATGTGTTAGTTTTATTTTTGAAAATAAACATTTAAAATATTTTGTTTTATGTTGTTTAGATTTTCTTCTATACCTTCCAACTCCACCTTTCCAGAGACCTATTGTTTAAAATGAAGAATTTTCTAAAAGAAAAAAAAGGCTAGAAGAAAAAATGCACAAAATATATTAGTACATAAAAACAATATCCCCTGCTCCCCCAACATCCATTCATATGAAGCCCTCACCTCTATAAAAGAATATCATATTTTCTTATATCCTGTCTTTAGGGGTGTTTATTCTTTATAAATTTTGTGATTTTTTTATTATTTTGAGGTATGTTCTTTTCATTGCATATTATTATTTCTTGGCTGTGTTTAATTCAATTTGCATCATTTTGCTTATGTCTTTCTGTACTTCTCTGTCTTCCTAATGTTTACAACTTCTTATCGCATAGCAATATTCCAGTAAGTTTTAGCTGTGTTTTAGAGGTGATTATTTTTTTAGATAGACTTGTTCTGGATTAGGGGTTCTTAACCTGGGGTTCATGAATTAGCTTTTAAAATTATTTTGATAACTCTATTTCAAAATAATTGATCTCCTATGCATTTAAAAATATTCTTCTGATGCTCTAAATCACTATTGATCAAAGAAATGCAAATTAAAACAACTCTGAGACACCACCACACACCTCTGAGATTGGCTAAGATGACAAGAAAAGATAATGATGAATGTTGGAGGGGATGTGAGAAAGCTGGGACACTAATACATTGTTGGTGGAACTGTGAACAGATCCAGCCATTCTGGAGAGCAATTTAGAACTATGCTCAAAAAATTATCAAATTGTGTATACCCTTTGATACAGCAAAGTTTCTACTGGGCTTGTATCCCAAAAATATCTTAAAGGAGAGAAAGGGACCCATATGTGCAAAAATGTTTGTGGCAGCCATTTTTGTAGTGACAAGAAACTGGAAACTGAGTGGATGCCCATCAGTTGGAGAATTGCTAAATAAGTTATGGTATATGAATGTTATGGAATATTATTTTTCCAAAAGAAACAACCAGGAGGATGATTTCAGAGAGGCCTGGAGAGATTTACATGAACTGATGTGAAGTGAAATGAGCAGAACCAGAAGATCATTGTACATAGAAACATCAATATTATACTATGATCAATTCTGATTAATGTGACTCTTTCTAATAATGAAATGACTGATGCCAGTTCCAATGATCTTGTGATGAAGAGAGCCATCTATACCCAGAGAAAAGACTGTGGGAACTGAATGTGTATCAACAACAAAATATTCTGACTTTTTGATATCGTTCAACCTGCATTTTGTTTTCTTACTCATTTTCTTTCCTTTCTGATATGATTTTTCTTGTGCAACAAGAGAATTGTATAAATGTTTACACATAAAAAAGTAGAAATCTAATTAAAAATATATTCTTCTGAGAAGAACCCTAAAGGTTTCACTATATTGTCAAATGGGTCCAGGTTACAAATACACACATATACATATGATATACATATATACACATATATTATACCTATGTAAAATCCTCCTCATCTAGATGGCCACTGAGCTTCCTTCCAGTTCTTAGATTTTTTAAATTCTGTGAAGTACTTCAAGACTTAGGGAATCATAGGGATCAAGGGTATCTTAAGAGGTTATCTTGGGCTAGTCTACCCATTAGTCCCTAAACAAAATTGCATGAGTACAGAATAAAAACTATTTTCAGAAAAACATATTCTATAAGTCTTGAAGTCAAGAAGCTTTGCTAATTTCGAAGCTAATTGATTCTTATTTCAATTTGTCCACTCATTCTTTGTCTCATTCTTAATAGAAGCAGAGAACAACTGCTTACCATCACTCCCACAGTATCCTTTCACTTATCTGATGACCACTCTTCCCTTCCCCCTATAAATAGGGTCGAACTACTTAGTTTCTGAGAAGAGGAAGTATGAGTTCAATGGAACTGTTTGCTATCTGGAACTGTTTGTTGTTGTTTTGTTTTTTGGGTTTTTTTTTCTTTTGGAGCCAAAAGGATGCTACAGACATAGAAAAAGAGATAACAGAAAGTCATGGAAGAAACTGTCAGAATGGCAATAACTTCCTTTAGGAACCTGATTTTGATAATTGCTATGCTTATAGAATGACAGCATCTTATCTATGAACTTAAAAATGCCTTTACATCCCATTGATCAATAACTATTTATTAAACACCTACTATGAATCATTGTTCTAAATACTGGATATATAAAAGCAAAAGTGAAATAGTCCCTGACTTCAAGGAATTTATATTCTATTATTCATTCTTTTGGGGCAACTAGGTGATGCAGTGGAGTTGGGAAGACTGATCTTCCTGAATTCAAATCTGACATCAGACACTTACTAGCTGTGTGACTGGAAAAGTCACTTAAACTTAGTTTCCTTACTTGTAAAATGAGATGGAGAAAGAAATGGGAGACCATTTCAGTATTTTTACCAAGAAAAGCTCAAATGGGGTTTTGAAAAGTTTGATGTGACTGAAAAACTACCAAAAAATTATTTATTTCTCATCCATCCATCTAATCTAGCCACTGTATAAACCTTGCATCCCTTCTACAATATTCCTTTTAAATTTTAGTAGGAACAAAACATCTTACTGCAGAAAAATGTTTCATGTTATATATAATAAATTCTCTTCCTCAGAATAGAGTGAGTGTATACATAGGTGTGCATAAAGTATGAGTAAAATATGCTATGCCAGTGTATGTATGGACATATAACATATAGTTATACACATAAAGTAGTCTCAGTTTTTGAAGGTCTGTATGTATATAAGAACTTTTAGGTTTTAACTTGTCATGTATCTGAAAAGGAGTCATTTCTTGTGTCAAAAATTCAGGAATGGATACAGCATTTTGAACCTCCTCTGAAGGATTTGGTAAGGAATTCAATTTTCAATTTGAGTTGATTCAAATGAAATTTCTAAAATTTTCATTCCATAGGAATACTAAGACTTTTCTCCAAGAATTAAAATAAAAAGAATTGTAATTTAGTTTCCCATAAATGCTACAGGATTTAGTTCAGAGCTTTGCACAGAAAGGATATTCATAAATGTTATTCACTAACTGATCTTTCTTTTGTTGAATCTTAAACACTTTAACAAATTGTTCACTGATTGATATTTTGTTTGTTCCAAAACTTTATCAAGTTTTAAAAGTACCATATTCTGATTAATTCAATACTGTGGTTGAGTTATTTTTTTTACAATTCAGATATAAATCACTGATTTCAGAAGAATTAGAATGTAAAAAAATTGACATTTATTAGAAGTAATAATGCTAGGTATTTTAACCTAACATTAAAGCAAAGATATTGATTCAGTAAATATTCCATGAGTTTATAGGACCAAAAACTCATCATTAGAAATATTGCTTATCATTATAAAGAACAATCATTAAAAAATTCTGTATGAACTTTGAGGATTTCCAATAATCAGGAATTTCCTATAGATAACTATTATCTATGTTTCACAAGCACATGCAGAAATCAAATTACATACAAAGATGAGTCACTTTCATTTTACTGTTTTACATAGTAGCACACGGTCTTTAATTGTCAATATGGAAAGTTAACATATTATGTAGCATGTCCTTTGTGATATTGGAAAGAATTTATTTTCTCCAGATGTGTAACAAGAATTTCATATGCTTTTCTAGTTGTCTGTTGCCATGTGGTCATACATACTACTAACATATACGATTAATGCCAGGTATGGATTTTTAGGTTTCATTTAGCATTAAAATGGTCCAATAGAGAAGAATAAAGGTGCTCAGAAACAAATATATATAATTAAGTATAAAGTCAAGCCATATTACATATATCCAGCTTAAAACTTGGGCCAAAGGAAAGTGATTTCCAGCAATATAGCCCAGAGGGGTTAGTCTTACAATAAAGACATGTCAATAAAATAGATCTCTCTTCTTTGTGAAATATCAGATCAAAGTATATTTAACTTTTACTCTTCAGGACCATTGGAAACAGGAAGTAGGAGCTATACTTAATTCGACAATAATTTTGAAAGCATTTATTAACATCACTGAATGCAGACCACTATGCTAGTCAGATAGCTATACAACTTTTAGGTAAGACACAATACCTGCCTTCCTGGTAATTAATGTAGCTGAAAGTGTGAAGTATAAGTTATAAGTAGCCTACTTAGCTCATTAATTTTAAGAGGCTCTTTGATTCCTAAATACAGGCACTGTTTGGTTACTATTGTTATCTTTAGTTAGTGGGAAGAGAGGATTCTTTTAATGCCAGTTGAAAGTTTATCCATGGACCAGCTCCTTATTGTGCTGTTCTAAGCCTTTCAAAATTAGCTATCTAAACACAACATACATAACAATTTTTAACCCGTGTGTTAAAATTCTAGTAACACAGGCCACAGTCACATTGAAAAATAGAGTCCATAAGTTGAAAGATCTAAAATATCTAGTCTACCTTCCCACCCTCTCTGTTCTATTTTACAGATGAGGAAATTGAATATCAAAGAGGATAAGTAATTTGCCTATGGGCACACAGATAATGAGTGTCAAGAGTGGGATTCAAACCTAATTTCTTTGACTTCCAATCCAATCTGCTTTTGACTTTTCTTCAGTTGCCTCAATTACAGCCCTTGCTGAATCCAAAACTGTTGTGGTACCCTTAAATTGAATATGTGTCTCTATGGTCTATTAGTTTCATGGACTAATTATTTGACATTGGGCAAATCAGTTTTCCCCTTTGGACTTCATTTTCTTCATGGCTCAAGTGAAGGGATTGGCCTAGATGATAGTTCCTTCTGGCCCTAACACCCTAAGATTCTTTTATTTATTAATCTTGGGACATATAGACATTAATATTAACGGGTTGTAAAAAAATTCTTTGAACATAGTTTTTTATTTGAGGCCAGATGGCTTCAGCTAAAGAAATAGTTTCAATATTTACTTTAGGCCTACACAATGTTGAATAATAGTTTGATATTTTATATGTTGTATTATTTTGGATATTACAGTTTCTTCCTGCTCAGGTATATTTTCAAAGATCATATTTTGCTATCAATGTTTTGATGTACCCCTAAATATGTAACAAATATTATTATTTTTTAAAATTTCAAAATTGTCAGCCTATAGGCATTTAAATACTTTCTATGTATCAGGTACTTTGCAAAACATTAAGGATACAAAGTTGTTAAAACAAAACAAAACTCAGTCTTGCCCACAACATTACAATGAGAAAGACAACATATAAACAATAATGTATATGTAAGATATACACAGTTCAACATCATAAAACATCATCAGGCCAATATATACACTAAACCACACACTTTTACACCCTTTCCCCAAATAAAACAAGTTGTAAGCACCAGAGAATAACTAGTAATTTTCTGTTGAAGCAAATAATTGAGTTTGGGAAGAGGGGGAATGGTAGTAATTCAGAAGATATACTTGGGCACAGATATCATCTTGTCAAAAGAGAAGGTAACTTCTTTATCAGACAGCAAAACCCTTGCTCCCTTGGGGACCAAAGGGAAAGTCTGTCTTAGGATAAAGATGCCATGATGATGGGACTGAGAGTAGGGTGGATAAGGGATAGTAGTACCATCTAGCATCGTGCAGACAAAAAGAGATCCGAGACATCAATCTGGGAGATATCTGTCACCATGGGAAGGAAGTATGGCCTCCTCTTCCTGGATGTAGGCACCTTAGGGCAAATTTCCATTTGCCTCATGGTAGTTTTGGCTTTAGCAAACACTCTGAATTCAGAATTCAACATGCAGTTTCTCATCTTCATTTGGTTATTAAGAATTAAATGAAGAAATATATATATATATTAAGATGCAAATTGATGTAGATAGATATGCACACACACACATACATCCTAAAAGTATTAGATGCTCTTATTCCATAGCATGTACTATGTAGCATGCTAGACAGTCATGATGTGAGAGGAATAAGAAAGTAGAAGGGTGGTACTTATGAATTATTTCAATTGGAAAAATAAGGTGGTTTATCCAGATGAGAAAAAAAAAACAAAACATAAGCTTGATAGTTGTAAATGGTTAGCTGGATCATTTTAGGCCTTTTCCTGCAAAGAAGTGGTTTGGCAGTTTGCCTTATCCTGCCCCACTTCAAATGCTAGAGTTAATTAAAACAGGTGTGAGCCTCTAGGAGCATGAACTAAGCTAGCTAGTCCAATAGTGTAATAATAGATGGTTGAGCCAGAGTTCTATCAACCAGAACCTTCAACACTTCAGCTTGTCTACAATGTACAGTGATAACAGGTGTACATAACAGTGACTCCAAGACACTGTAAGACCTCAAAGTGTTTTCTGACTCATCAAAGAGAGATTAAATTATGTTCTGTATAGTTTTCATGTTGTATATTTTATTGCATTCTAAGTCTTTTAATATTAGTTATCCATGCATAGGATGCATTTTAATGTTTATCCAGAATATTAAACTGAAGAAAGTACTATAGTCTCTAGACACATTGAATAATACAGAGTTGGTTGTGATGATTAATTCAGTTTATATGATCATAAGATTATAGATTTAGAGCCAGAAGGGGCCTTAAAGGATACATACTCTCTCTTTATTTTAAAGATGTGGTAATTGAGATCTAGGGAGGTTAAATGATTTTCTCAGTATTTCATAGAGTAGTGATAAATGAAATAAAAAAAATTAACAAGCATGTTTACTAGTTGTGTAACTCTGGGAAAGTTACTAAACCTCTGACTGCCTCAGTTTCCTCAAGATAATAATAGTACCAATTCCCAAAGTTGTTATAAGGATCAAATAAGATAGTATTTGTAAAGTGCTTAGTATAGTGTCTAGCACTAGAAGGTGCAAAATAAATGTGTATTCCTTCCCCTCCAATTATCAAGTGCTGAATTTAAATGTTGGAAAAACAAAGGAAAAGTGAAATCACTCCCTGATTTCAAGGAATTTACATTTTAATGGGGTAGACAATATGTACATAAATTGTTACTTCCCAGTTATTTAGAGAGTAGATAGAAGGTAACAAACAATCAGAGGAGTTTTAGGAAAGACTCTTGTAAAAGATGGATTTTGACCTGATTTTTGAAGGAATCCAGGGATTCTAAGAGGTAGATGTAAGAAGGGAGAGCATTCTCTGAATAAGGGACATCAAGTACAAAGACTAAATGGAGAATTGTGTCTAAGGGACAGCAAATAATCCAGTATGGCTGGAACATACAATGAACAAAATTAAATAATGGATTAAAAAAAAAGAAACTGGCAAGATAGGGAATGTCTTAAGTTATGAAGAGTTTTAAGTGATAAATAGAACAATTTATAATGGGTCTTTGAGGCAACAAGAGGTCAGTCTTCAGGCTCCAGAGTTTATTGAGAAAGATAATGATCAAAATTTTAGGAATAGGCAGTAAACAAAAGGAATAGGCTAGCTTACCACTCGTGATAGGGGAGGAAAAGGTTTCCATGAAAAGAGACAATCAGAGATTCAGGAAAATCACTTTGGCAGCTGTATAGAACATAGATTGGTGTGACAATCAGAATAGACAGAAAGTGACACATGGATCAAGGTTATCTGATTCCAAAGCCAGTGCCCATTTCATTGTACTATATATCATGCTGCATTTCATAGGCACAAGAGACATAAACACACAATTTCTGCTTAATCAGGTAGACCGGTAGGACTAATGTAGTTGTTTTATATATAACCTCTAATAATATGCTTTCACTTTTCCAAATAGAATTTATGATTACACAGGCAATATAGCTTATCTATATAGGCAGCTGCATATACTGAACAAAGTATAGAATACCTGTACAAAAGGAATGCTAACATTTCAAAGTTAAACTCTCTACTTAAGAAATAACACATTTTTCTTAATGATCTTTTATTGAAAGACCTTTGGCTTTTGAGGGTCTATCAGGATGGGCACAGGGGATTTAGCTGAAGAATGGCAACATCTTGAGCAGGTCAGCATCCCCCTCAGGGGGTCTGAAAACATGAATCAAATGTATTGAGGAGGTATGTTTATTTGAAACTCATCCAAATGAGCTGAGACCACTGGATGGAAATCTTAAAGAAATGGTCTTTTTCACATCCCTCCCTTGCTCTCCAGTCTAAAGTGACCTAGAAACATGGTGTGAATAGCCCATCTGGTTCTAGCTTTCCCTGAATAGAAGCAGACATACAAAGAGTGTTAATGAGGGAGAGGGGAAGAGAAGGATTGATTTAAAGAGGCATCAGGTGTGCATTCTTTATATCATTTAAATGAAACTTATTTGGAGCACAAAGAGAAATCAGATCTCTCATTCACATGAAAATTGTTCTTCAAATCTTTACAGAGAAATGTAAACAAGAACAAATTAGTTCCCATTTTATCCTTAATACAGCACAATTTATGGCTATGCAGTATTAAAATGAATAATCACTTTTATAATATTCTCTCTGAAACTTCAGATTTCTTGTTAAAGTCTTAATTGAACATAAGCTTTGCATTTAGACATTCTTATAAGTCAGAAACCAAACAGCATAATGCTTAACAAATAGTAGGTATTTAATAAATGTTGATTTACTGACATTTTTAAAAGCTCTGTTTTTTTCTCACTTAAAATTATTTATTTATTTAACAGTTTCCCCTTAATTACACAGAAAAGCAATTTTTAACATTCATTTCTTAAAAAAAATTGAAGAGTAAATGACTTTGGAGATCATTTAAATTTTTTCCCAAATCTTTTAAGTGTGTGTATGTTTATATCTATGTATATACATACATATATAATAGATATATACATATACACATGCATACATATATTATGCATATATGTATATATATATCTTATGTATATATGTATGTATACATATATACATACATATATAATATATATACACATACACACACATATACAACACAGACATTTCTTAAAAATTTGAGCAACAAATTCTCTTCTTTCCTCCCTCTTCTCCCCCTCATTTAGAAGGCAAGTCTTTTGACATAGATTGCACATCTGTAGTCATGCAAAATATATTTCCATATTAATCATGTTATGAAAGGAAACACAGACCAAAAAACACCAAAAAAAAATAAAGTAGTAAAAAGTATGTTTCAATCGGTACTCCAACAGTTCTTTCTCTGGAGATGGAGAGCATTTTCATCATAAGTCCTTCTGAATTATTTTGGATTATCATTTTGCTGAGAATAGTTGTCATTCACAGTTGATCATTGTATAATATTACTGTAATTGTCATAAAATCATTCACATAAAGGCATCCTTCTTAGAGGAATGCAAAAATGAGTGAATGTGTGTGTGTGTGATAGAGAGATATAGAGGATAGATATTGAGACATTCAGTCAAAACTTAATCAACAAGCTTTTATTAAATGCTTAGTGTGAGTCACTATACCAGCACTGGGGATACAGAGACCAAAATGAAACAATTCTTATTTTCAAGAAACTCACATTTTAATGAAGGAGACAACAAAAACATACACAACTGAATTTTATACAGAATGAAGGTAGGTGGCATAGTGGATACAGCAAGAGACTTTTAAAGTCAGGAAGATATGAAATAAAATTCTGCCTCAGAAACCTAGCAGCTGTTTGACCTAGGCAAGTCAATTAACCTCTGACAGCCTCAGTTTCATCATCTATAAAACAGGGATAATAAGGCAAATGGAGAATACAATTTGAGTAGGAAGTCTCTCAATGAGCCAGCAATAAGATGCACCTCACCAAATTAGTATGAGATCCTGAGCTCCAGTGTGGTGTAACAGGCAAACTACAACACCCAGGGTCCTTCATGTATCTCAGCATAGCTAGGGAAACTGCCAGACTCTAGTTCCAAAAACCTATATGTGCCTCAGCATAATCCTGGGCAAAATAGGCAACCTGCAGTGGTCAGGCCTCCACTGGCTTCATCATAGCCATGAACAAACAGGCAACTTCCAATAGCCAGAGAATCGTGTGTTTTAGTTCCAGGAAAATGCAGAAACATTCTACTGGCCTTAGTACATGCCAGATATTAGCATTAGAAACCCAGGTCCATGAAAGCTTCCAGATGCCTGTTGCCTTCAGGAGTGTCACTCACCTCCCCCCACCCCCATTAAACCCCCTTGGTGCAGCACCAGACATGAGGGTCCCCTGTGGACTTCAGGGCAACATCAGTCCAGCACCAGGTAAGAGCTGGTACCTGCAGCCACTGGCACCAAGAAGCCTGAGAGAGTACCCCCTCCACCCTAAGAGCAGAGTTCAAATTTTAAAGAAAAGAAAAAGAACAAAAAAAGTAAGTTAAAAAAATCTGACCATAGAGAGTAATTATAATGACATGGAGGCTCATGACGCAAACTCAGAAGAGGACCAAAAAAATTGTCAAAACAGCTATGGATTGGGGCAGCTAGGTGGCGCAGTGGTTAGAGCACCAGCCCTGAAGTCAGGAAGACGTGAGTTCAAATCTGGTCTCAGACACTTCCTAGCTGTGTGACCCTGGGCAAGTCACTTAACCCCAATTGCCTCAGCAAAAAGCAAAAAACAAAACAAAACAAAACAAACAAAAAAAAAACAGCTATGGATAAAACCCCAAAGAAAAAAGGGAAGTGGTCTGAAGCCCACTAAGAACTCATGAAAAAGCTCAAAAAGGAGCTTAAAAATTATGTAAGACAAAGGTAGAGGAAAAATTTGGAAAAGAAATGAGAGTGATACAAGAGAATTCTGAGTCAACAGTTTGGAAAACTACTTAAAAAGTAGAAATGCCCAAATGGAAAAAGAGATACAAAAATCCACTGAAGAAAACAATTCCATCAAGAATACAATTGGACAAATGGAAAAGGAAATGTAGCAGTTAACTGAGGAAAGCAACTACTTAAAAGTTAGAATTGAGCAACTTGAAGCTAATGACTCTAAGACATCAAGAATCAATCAAATAATTTCAAAAGAATGAAAAAATAGAAGAAAATTAAAATACCTAATTAGAAAAACAACTGATCTAGAAAATGGATCTAGGAGAGACAATGTCAGAATTGTGGGACTATTTGGAAATTATTATCAAAAGAGAGCTGGACAACATCTTTCAAGAAATTATCAAGGAAAACTGGCATGATATCCTGGAACTAGGGGACAAAATAAACATTGAAAGAATCCACTGAACACCTCAGGTAAGAGATCCAAAAATAAAAAAACTCTAAGGAGCATATAACTAAATTGCAAAACTATCAGGTTGAGGAAAAAATATTACAAATGGTTAGAAAGAAACAATCCAAATATCAGGAAGCCACAATTAAGATTGTACATTAAAGAATAAAAGATCATGGAAAATGATATTATGGAAGGCAAAAAGCTAAGACTGCAACCAAGAATCACCTTTCTTGTGAAATTAAACATAATACTCCAAGGGGAAAAATGGAAATTCAATTATATAGAAGAATTTTAAGCTTTTATAAGGAGAAAAACCAGAATTGGACAAAAAAAATGATCTCCATGATCCAGACCCAAGAGAAGCCTAAAAATGTAAAAAAGGAAAAGAAAACATAAGGAATTCAAAGGAGCTGAACTGTTTACCTCCCTACATGGGTAGAGACATTTGTAATTTTTTAAAAAAATTGTACTACTAATAATATAGCTAGAAATAATTTACATAGAGTATATCTATATCTATCTATCTATCTATCTATCTATCTATCTATCTATCTATCTATCTAT
>JAJPUD010005240.1:0-14205 GCA_023553655.1 Myrmecobius fasciatus | reverse complement strand
TATCTATCTATCTATCTATCTATCTATCTATCTATCTATCTATCTATAATGAGTTTGAGGGAATGACATAAAAATAACTAAAGGATGAGAAAGAAGAGTATACTGGATGCAGAAGGAATGGAGAGGTAGAATGGAGTAAAATGTTTCACATAAGGAAGCATGAAAAATCTATTACATTGGAGGGGAAGATGGGAGCTTGGGTAATAGGCATTGCTTGAACTTTACTCTCATCAGTATTGTCTCAGAGAGAATAATATATACAATCTATTGAATATAGAAATCTATGTTACCAAACAGGGAAGAAGGAGACATGATTAAGTAAAGTATGTATATGGAGAGGGCTGACAGAAGGAGGACAAATTGGGGGAAGTGGTAGGCAGAAGAAAAATACTGGTGAACAGGGAAAGGGTGAAAGAAGAGAGAAGATAAATAGGAGGGAAAACTGGATGAAGGGAAATAAATAGTAACCATAACTGAAATGTGAGTGTGATGAACTCTCTTATAAAATGGAAGTGGATGGCAGTGTCTCAAAAACCAGAATCCTACAATATCTTGTTAACAAGAACCACACTTGAAGCAAATATGCATGTTTTAGCTGAAATTTAAAAAAGGGAGGGATAATAGACCTGATCTCAAAACATGCAAAAATAGACCTAATTAAAAGAGATAAGAAAGGAAGTTGCATCTCCCTAAAAGGTGTCATAAACAATGAAGTACTATCAATGCTAAATATATATCCAGTAAATGGTTTAGTATTCAAATTCTTAAAGAAGAAATTAAGTGAGCTACAGGTTCATGACCAGATAGAGAGCAATAAAAAATATAAAATAGACCATTGATTATATTAAATTTAAAAGCTTTTGCATAAACAAAACCAATGCAACAAGATTAGAAGGAAAGCAGAAAACTGGAAACAATTTTTACAGCAAATATCTCTGATAAAGGTCTCATTTCTCAAATATATAGAGAACTGAATTTATAAGAATACAACCTATTCCCCAATTGATCAATGGCCAAAGAATATGAAAAAGCAGTTTTCAAATGAAGAAATCAAAGTCATCTATAGGTACATGAAGAAGTGCTCTAAATGACCTTTAATTAAAGAAACACAAATTAAAAGCACTTTGAGGTACCACATCATACCATTCAGATTGGTTAATATGACAAAAAAGGAAATTGATAAATACTGGAGAGAATATGGAAAAATTGGGACACTAATGTGAATTGATTCAACCATTCTGAAGAGCAATTTGGAACGATGCTCGAAGAGCAAATAAGGTCTAAATACAAAATAAATCATAAAAAGGAATGGAACCTATATGTACCCAAAATATTAATATTATCCCTTTTATGGTGGCAATTGAGGAGATGCCAATAAAAATAAAAAACATGGTATATTACTATAATTTAATAATGTTGTATAATAAGAAATGATGAACAGACAGAATTTCAGGAAAACCTGAACTTGTACAAATTGATGCAAAGTAAAATGAGCAGAAACAGGAAAACTTTGTGTACACAGTAAGTATCAGTAATATTGTGTGATGATTAACTATGAATGACTAAGCTCTTCTCAGCAATACAATGATCCAAGACAAATACAAATGAAGGAAAAAGCTATCTACATTCAGATAAAGAACTGATGGACTATTGAATGCCCGTTTGAAGCATAGCTTTTTTTCTTAATTCTTTTTTTTGTGTGCTTTTTCTTCTCATCTGCTTCTTTTTTCACAACTGTAACTAACATGGAAATATATTGTACATGATAGCACATGTATAAACCTAATCAAATTGCTTACAATTTTAGGAACAAAGGAGGGGAAGAAGGGAGAGAGAAAAATTTGGAACTCAAAACATTGTAAAACTGAATGCTTAAAAATGTCTTGACATATAATTAAGAAAAATACTATTAGAAAAAGCTACACAGAGGCGATTGTATTTCATCCTAGAGGTGATTGAGAACCATTGTGAATTACTGAGATGGGGAGTGACATGGTCAAAATTTGCACTTAAGGAAAATCACATTGGTAACAATGTTTAATGGTGAGAAACTTGAGTCAAGGAGACCAAATGGGAAACTGTTGCAATAATTTAGACAACAGAAATGAGGGACTGAACTGTTTGTGATTATATGAAAAGTGAGAAGAAATTAGATGTGACAGAGGTTGTAGGGGTAGAAACAAGACCTTATAACTGATTGGGCAGTCAGAATGACAGAAAAAGCAAAGTGGAAAATAATACTGAGGTCATGAACCTGGGAAACCAAAAGAATGGTAGGCAAAAATGGGAAAATTGGAAGAGGCATGGATATAGGAGAGGTGTAATGAATTTTATTTTGAATATACTGAATTTGAGATGGTTTCAGGACATGTGGTTAGGATATGTAGATTACAAGAGATGATAAGCCCATAGAAGTTGATGAGGTCACCAAGAAAGAGAGGAGAGAAAGAGAGGTTTAGAGAAAAATCATGGTTAGGGAAGCATAATATAATTGAGTAACTGAAGAGAAGGTAATAAGGTAGTGAAAAAATAAGAGTATAACCAAGAAAGTCCAGAAAAGAGGGAGTAAACAGGTAAAGAAAGTGGTGAGGTGTGTCAAATATAGTAGAGCGATGGAGCAGATGAGGATTGAGAAAAGACTTTAAGTTTTGGCAATTAACTATTGAGAAGGCAGGAGGATTTAGGTTTAAGAGTCCTTGATTTTCATAACTATCCTGTATGTATTAAAATGTCTGTTTTACAGGTGAGGAAACTGATGCTCTAGAGAATTTAATTAATCCAGATTCTTCCAGCTAGTTAGCATCAAGGTTTATATTGGAATTGGCGTTCTTCCTGATTTTAAGACTAGACCTTTCTGGTGCATCACATTATAAGGGCTTATAACCTTGGAATCATTAATAATAATAATTAATAATAATCAAGGTAGAATCAATATCTGTGCCTTGAGCCATTTGGCAAAGAATCTATTCAAGAACAATATATTGGGATGGAAACAGATTCACAATTATTCCCTAAAGAACTGAAAAAGGAAAAAACAAAAAAAGACATGCGATTACTTAATTTTGCAGTGTAGGGGAATACTCAGTTCTTATCATTAGAATTCCAGTATGAAGTTTTTCAGTTCAGATAGGTCTTTTTCATTTTTGTTATCTATAGCAAAGAGTTTCCACTGAAATTCAACCAGATCCTTTCTATCAGATTTGCCTTTAGAGCTGGAGTTTTAAGTCAGTCATCTCTTCAACAAGAGGTGGGAGGCATACTTCATTGTCATTACACGTTGCAAAAAAGATGTGTGCATTGTCCCATTTGATATTAAGGATTGTTAGATTGTATGATTGTATGATTAACATTGACATTCAAATAAAATGTGAGTTCTTAGAAAAACTCTAGCCTGGGAGTGCTGGTCCCTGGGGGAATCTGTCAAAGTTATATAGCTGTTATAAGTCAAATTTACCACTAGGTGTCAGTGTTTACTACTTGTAAAAGTGAGTGATGGAAGACTATTCTGATAGGGAAACAAATTGAACCCTGGTCAAAAAGTTAAAATTTAAGTAAAATCTGTCATTCAAATTTGAACTTTTTGATATGACTATGTAGATGAAAACAAATAAGACAGGAAATATAAGCATTCTTATCTCTGCTTCTCAGATAAGGACAAAGAATATAGATTCCTAGATCTGAGCTGGAGAAAGCCTTGGAGATTATTTAGTCCAACCCCTTCATTTTACAGATGATAAAAGAAGCCCTCAAAATAGTAAGTAATATGTACTAAATTCTTCAGTTGGTATATATTATTAAAGAAGGGCTAATAATACAAGTTTTGGGGGTAAAAGTTCAGTGTTTTCATTTTTATACCAACATATTACTTAAGGGCACCAAAAATGGACTTTGTCCACTGGTTGTTACCCTTTTGAATTGTGTAGGTAAATTGACTAAGACTTTCTGTTGTGGACAAGTTTGTAAAAACCACATACTTAATTTGGTTAATGGGGAAATTCTAGGCAGGCATTTGCTCATAATTGCTCATAAGTAATTGGCCAAGGTATCTGACAATAAGAGGATCCAGTGCCGCTCTTCCATCACAATGCATTGTCTCCCAGATGGATAAACCACAAAGTTTGAAAAGACCAAAAAAACCCCCCAAAAAATCAAATGAGTAGTGCAAAAATTTCTAGGATTATAACACTTATATTATAACACTGAGTTCCACAGCAGCAGCATTCAGCCAGTGATAAATTGGTGTGATCTTAAATCCCAACCTGTGTGAGAGAGAGAGAGAGACAGAGACAGAGACAGAGAGACAGAGAGACAGAGAGACAGAGAGAGGCAGAGGGAGAGGGAGGGAGGAAGAAAGAGAGGAAAGGAAGAAGAGAAAAAGGGGAAGGAGAGAGGGAGGGAGAAAGGGAGGAGAAAGAGAGAGAGAAACAGATAGGCAGATAGAGACAAAGACACAGAAAAAAAAGAGACCCATCAACTTGAATGTTAAAATATCTTCCTCACAATGGATGAATGAGCAGTGGTCTTTCAATATTATATCAGCTACACATATTTTCCCATGAGTTTCTTGTACTGATAATTCTGAACTTTTACAAAAGGTAACACAAAAGGCAGTAGAGTTGTTTTTACAATGGTTCCTATAATAGTACTGAGAGCTATCTAGTAACACTTACTCAGGTAGTATAACTCTTGCTTTATTGGATGCAGTTAAGTGGCACAGTGTATAGAGTGCCAGGTTAGAGATATTCATTTTCCTGAATTCAAACACAGCTTCAGTTGTATGATCCTGGGCACTTAACCCTGTATGACCCATTTTCCTCATCTGTAAAATAAGCTAGAGAAGGAAATGATGAACTATTTTAGTTTCATCTGTGCCAAGAAAGCACCCAGTAGGGTCACAAAGAATTGGATATGACTGCACAACAACAGTATATGTATGCATATCTTACTTATTTTATATTTATATTGGAATTATATATCATATAAGTACACACACATATATATATATGTATATATATAAACACATAGCATAATGCATACTACCACATATGCTGGTATATACATGCTTGTATGAATACATGTTCAAGCATATGTGAATTTTATATATACACATATGCAGAGGTGTTTGTATGTGTACACACAGATATGTGTATTTTATAGTTCATCTATATATAATCTATCTTTCTATATGAATAAATAGAAATACATGTATATACACATACATCAATATGCCATCTGCTCCTAAATAAATTCCATCTGGAAGTCACAAAGAAGACAATTTGGACTTTATGTCAGGAGAGTGAGCAGCAGCTTCATGGGATCACGGTGGGATGGAAGGTTCCCATTTGGAGAGTTTTAAGCAGCAGGTTGACACATACTTTTCTGGAATGTTTATGTGGGCATTGTGTTTATGCATGAATTGAACTTGATGGCAGATAATGGTTCCTTGAATTCTCAAGTTCTGTGATGCTGTGATTCTCTCCTACGCTGCTTTTTTTGTGTGAGACAATTGAAGTTAAGTGACTTGCCCAGGGTCACACAGTTAAGAAATATTAAGTGTCTGAGGCTGCATTTGAACTCAGGTCCTTCTGACTCGATGGCTGGTGTTCTATCCACTGTGGCATCTAGCTACCCCTCTCCCATGCTGTTTAAGAAAAGCCTTGGGGACTGCAAGTAGAAGAGTTTCACCCCAATGTACATCACATTGGTATATTGATATTTTGATGGATATACAATTTTATTAGTGTGAGAGCTACTTTCACTGATGTTCCTTTGAATCTATGTTCATATATATATTTTCATTTTTTTCCATGTAAAATTATTTTAATTTTAATTTATGGAATAAAACAAACATTTCCATAACAAAATACAATGCAAAGATGATTTACGTAAAACTGCAAATCTACTATGTACAACTTGCTATTCCTTTCAAATATACAACAAAATTATCATGTACTTACATTTTTTTCTTCCCTTTTCCTACCCTAACCTTAGAGATAGCTACCATTAGACACAAATAAATGCACACCCATTACATTGTATATACAAATTGCATTTTTTCATATTTCCTTTATAGTAATGAAATTAGAAGCTGTTGGGAATAAATCACAGGAAAATCTCATATGACTAGGGGACTGAGAAGAAAAATATTCGATGAATAGCATTGCAGACAATTGAAAGTGATACATTTAAAGAAAAATGAATGAAACAATATTTACATATTGATGGACTTTCACTTATCAGTGGAAAAATCAACAAGGAGTCATTGTAGATAGTTTCCTAAGGATGCAACTATACCTATGTGAACTTGTAGTCCAAGAGGCCAGGCCTCATCAAGAATTGTATTAGAAACAAAACAGAAAATCTCATTTTACTGTTGTGTAAAACCTGGAATGCTTTGTGCAGTTCTGCTTGCCACACCTCGAGACAGACATAATAAAACTGGAAAAGACCCAGGGAAAGGCAACTAAAATGATCAAGGAGTCTTTATATAAGGGTAGACTAAAGGAATTAGAATTCTTCAGTCTGGAAGATGAAGGCTAAGTGAATGTGATCAAAGTCTAAATTATCATAGAGAGTAGCTTGAATGCAAGCATGATCATCAAATACCATAATATAAGATCATGGGGGCTCCCCTTGAAGTTGAAAGGAGGTTAAAAAACAAATAAAAGTCTTACTTTAGACAGAATATAGTAAATTTATGGCAGCCATTTCCTCCAAAAGCTGATTTTAATCTGTATTTAGCAAATATTTATGGGCTACATCCTATATGCATGATACATTCTAAGTCCTAGAAGGAATCAGAAAGATATTATGCATAGTTCCTTCCTCAAGAAACTCACAGGTTATCTGAGGAAATGATTTATACATATACAGAAATTTAAGTAGCAACATAAGATAGAATTATAGTGAGGAACCAGATAAGTGGTCTAAATGATAACAAAAATCCAAAGGAAAATGAAAACATTTTAGCATAAAGTAGTTAAGAAAGGATTTGTGAATATTTAAGAAAAAAATCATATGGAGGGTAAGTACTCTACCATCATCAATCAAGTAATCAATTAATTAATAAATTTGGTAAGAACTTTCATTGTGACAGGCTAGGTGGTGGAAATACAAAGACAAAAATAAAATATTCTCTGCTTTCATCAAGTTTACGTTCTATTGCAGAATGTTTGCAATACATATTTACAAAATAAATGTTGAATAATTTTGGTGAGGAGGCAATAGCAATTCAGAGTGAGGGAATCAGGAAAGATCTTGTGTCTTCACCCTGAGCTGTGAAAGAAAGCAGTGACCTTAAGAGGCCAGAGTTAGCAACTGCAGAGGCAAGGGTATTTACAACATATTGAAGGGATAGTAAATAGATCATTTTTGTGGGAACCACTGATTCATGTTAGGAAATGATAAGTGATCAAATTGGGAAAGCAATTTGAAGCTGGATTGTGAAGGAATATTATTAAGCTGAATTTTTTTTCCTTTATGCAATAGGGAATCTTTTTTTTTTTTTGTTAATGTTGTTTGTTTAATTTTTAAAGGCTATTGTTTTAGGAAGATCAGTCTGAACAAGATGTGTACTGGAAGAAGAGACTAAAAGCAGGAAGAGTTATCAGGAAGTTATTAGAACAATGCAGCCTAAAGTTAATAGGGCTTTTTATATATTGGTGGTAAAAATGAAATGGAATGATAATATATCTTACTGTGGTAAGAGCCTACATTTTGAATTTGAGCGCTTGGTAACTAGAAGTGAAGCATTTTACTTTAAAACAATTCAGGAAAACATAAGCTCCATGAAGGCTGGGAGTGATTTCCATAATCAGCTCCAAGCACAGTGCCAGACACAATATGATAGTTGTTAATTTTGTTGAATATTATTGCAAAGTGAAAATGTTTTAATAGGGGGAAAACCCAGAATAAAAGGGATTTCATTTCCTTTTGGATTTCTTGCTTTCCACTCACTAGCTGTAACTGAGTGAAATAAAATTAGGGGTTGGGAGTGGAGTCGATGAATGATAAAAAATTGGTTTGATTGAGGACTGCCATTTCTCTACATTCCCCTAGTTCCTCCTTTCCTTAAAACATTTATCTGCTTCTACTGTGGGTACTGACTTCAGGCACTATCACTGTTCTTGACAGCTGCTTGGGATGAAGAAAGGAGAGCAAAATGATAAAATATCATTCCAAAATCACTACTAAAAATGAACTTCAAAAGCTAGAAAGGCCTAGATTTGAGTGAGACCTGATTCTGTAGCTAACTAGCTGTGGGATTTGGTAAATTCATTTACCCTCTCTGAGTGGTAGTTTTATCATTTGTACAATATGGACAATAATAATATTGTCCTACTTATCTCCTTTGTGGTGAAAGCAATTCTAGGTATCTCTCTGATAACTGAGAAATGAACATAACAACTTTGAGCAAATAAGTTATTTTATCTATTGTAAATACCCAAATTAACTATATAGGACATATGAAGAAATATGCTATCTGCATTCAGAGAAAGAACTGATAAATAGAAGTATGTATAGAATAATTTTACACACATATGTGTGTATGCATGTGTGTCTAATAGCCATCTCTAGGATGAGAGAAAGGGATAAAAAAATAAAAATAATTCAAATGATATTTTTTGCTGTATATTTGAAAGGAATAGCAAGTTGCACATATTAGATTTGTAGTTTTATGTATCATCTTTTTATTGTATCATATTAAGAAAATGCTTATTTTATTCCATAAGTTAAAAAGAATAATGCACACCAGGAGCTGAAATTTTGATGGCAGGAATTTCTTGACTCGCTATGGTGTGTAGAAAGCTTTTAAGAAAGGCAAGGTTATACATGGGAACAAGGCTGGAAGGACATGAAGGCAAACAACTATGATAAGGACATCTTGAAATGCAGTGGTCAGTCACTGTTGCTCAAGAGGGTGTTGCTATCTTGATTAAGGACTAAAATATGTCACTATCCCTCCACCCACACCCACCCTCTCAGTAAAGTTAAGAGAAATTATGACTGCTTGGGTTTTCTCCTTCATTTGTACCATGCCCTTCACACTTCCCCTCTCCCATTCTTATTTTTTTCTCATGACTGTCTTCTAGGGAGAATGAATTACTGTTGAAAGTTTAACTGCTTTTTAAAACTAATTCCCTCACAATTTCTTGAGCAAATTGGTCCTCTCTCCCTCCCAACTATCATCTCTACTCTTTTTCTTATCTTCAATATCTCCCTTTTTACTGATTAATTCCCTGCTATCTACAAACATACCCATATCTCATCCATCCTCATAAAAACCCTCACTTGATCTGACCTTCTTACCTATCATTCTATGTTTCTCCATATTTTCCACCCACTTTGTACCAAGCACTGTGGAAGGCAAAAGTGGTATAAAGAAAAAAAAAATAAAAGACCCTTACTATTTTTTTATTAAAGCTTTTTATTTGCACAACATATATATGGGTAGTTCCCCAACATTGATCTCCACAAAGCTTTCCATTACAAATTTCACCCCCAGTCCTCTCCTCTCCCCTAGATGGCAGGAAGTCCACTACATGTTAATAATGTTGAAATGCTTGAGAAGTTATGCAAGAAAAATCCTATCTACAAGAAAAAAAAAGAATCAAAGAAAGGCAACACAATGCAAGCAAATGTCAATAGAGATCATGAAAATGTCACATTATGGAATGACCCTTACTATTAAAAAATCACTGATACCTTTTTTATTTTCAACTTTATTTTCAAATATTCTACATCCAGAGAACTATTTCTTGTAGCAACAAAAGAGTGAGATGTAGACAGAGAGATAGAGACAGAGAAAAAAGACAAGGGGAAAGAGAGAACAAGAGAGGGAGAGAGAGAGAGAGAGAGAGAGAGAGAGAGAGAGAGAGACAGAGAGACAGAGAGAGAGAGACAGAGACAGAGACAGAGACAGAGAAAGACAGAGACAGAGACAGAGAGAGACAGAGAGACAGAGGCAGAGAGAGACACAGAGACAGAGAGAGAGAGAGAGAGAGAGAGAGAGAGAGAGGGAGAGAAAAAAGGGAGAAGAGAGAATTAATTAAATTAGTAAGATTAATTATCACATCCCCTGTCTGACAGTATATGCAATGTTCTACATTCATAGTCCCTATTGATATAAACATTAATTAAGCAATTACTATTCATATTGTCATCTCTCTAAGTCAAGCATATATTCTTTGCTATTGACTTTGAATGCTACATAGTCATAGGTATTTGTTTCAGTTTTTATCTTATTTTATCCTGACATCAACCATGATAGTAGGTATTATAAATTGTTATCTTCATTTTACAGGTTTGAAAAACTGAGGCAGAGTTGAAGTAACTTGTCCAGATTCACACAGCTGGTAAATGTCTGAGACTAAATGATTCCAGTTCCTGCATACTACCTAGCGGTAATATTAACTTCAATTTCATTGTCTAAACTACAGTTAGAGATTTCCACAGATGGAAATTCCTAAATTCTCCCAATGCAATTCAAATAATTTTCTGTACTTTCTTATTCCAAGCTGGTAAATAACATAATTGTTATTGATATGCTTGAAGTTGAAAGAATGCATTAAAAGATGTATTAAGCACTCAGTATGTACAGAAACAATCTCTACTCTTTTTTTCTCTTTTTAAAAAAATTCTCAGACACTATATTTAGTGTTTTATTTTCCCCCAGTTATACGTAGAAATAATTTTTAACATTTATGTTAAATTTTTTATGGTCTAAATTATCTCCTCTATTCCTTCACCACCCCCACCTCTTGCTGGGAAGGCAAGCAATTTGATTAAGATTGTATATTTGTAGTCATGCGAAATATTTCTACAATATGTTGTAAAAGAAAACATAGAAAAAAAAGAAAGGGAAAAAAAAGTCCAACAAAAATAAAGCAGTATGCTTCAATCTACATTCAGGCAGTAACAATTCTTTTTCTGGTGATTGATACTATTATTCATCCTGAGTCCTTCAGAATTGTCTTGGATATTTGAATTGCTGTTTCATTCAAAGATGATCATCTTACAATATTGCAGTTACTTTGTAAACATTATATTTCACTTTGCATCAGCTCATATAAATCCTACCAGGTTTTTCTGAGAACATTCTGCTCATCATTTCTCATAACAAAATATTACTTGTTAATGCTCATATATCAACATTTGTCTTTTCCCCAATTGGTGAGCATTCCTTCAGTTTCCAATTCCTTGCTCCAGAAAAGAACTGCTATATTTTTGTACATTATTGTCCTTTTCCTTTTTTGTTTTTTATCCCTTTTTGGATACAGACCTAATAGTGGTATTGCTGGATCAAAGAGTATGCATGATTTTATAGCCCTTTGGCCATAATTCCAAACTGCCTTCCCTTCTCTTGCTTCCCCCATTATCCCACCATTGTCTCATATCTTCTTCCCCTCCTACTTTCCTGTAGGGTAAGATGGATTTCTATACCCAAATGAGTGTATGTGGTTTTCCTTCTTTGAACCTTTTCTGATGAGATTAAGATTCACTCTTTCCCACTTAACCTCCCCCTTTCATTCAACTGTAAAAGCATTTTTTTACTTCTTTTTATGTGAGATAATTCTATCTCTACCTTTCCCTTTCTCCCAGTACATTCTTCTCTCACCCTTTCATATTCAATTCACTTCTGAGCCTTCTGTCTCTGTCCCTGTCTCTATCTCTGTCTCTTTTTTTTTCTCTCCATTTCTCTCTGTCTCTGTTTTTTTTTTTATTAAAACTTTTTATTTGCAAAACATATGTATGGGTAGTTTTTCAACATTGACTCTTACAAAGCTTTCCGTTACAAATTTTTCCCCCCTACTCCCCACCCCTCCCCTAGATGGCAGGAATTCCACTACATGTTAATTATGTTAAAATACTTGACAAGTTGAATATATGTATACATATTTCCACACTTATCTTGCTGTGCAAGAAAAATTGTATCTATAAGAAAAAAAGGAAACCCAATGCAAGCAAACATCAATAGAGAGCATGAAAATATTATGTTGTGGTCCACATTTCATATCTCTCTTTCTGGGTGTATATGGCTTTCGTTACTGAACAATTAGAACTTCATTGTTGAAGAGAGCCATGTCCATCAGAATTAATCATCATATAGTATTGTTGTTGCTGTGTATAATGATCTCCTGGTTCTGCTCATTTCACTCAGCATCAGCTCATGCAAGTTTCTCCAGTCCTCTCTGAAATTGTCCTGCTGGTCGTTTCTTACAGAATAATAATATTCCATAACATTCATATACCATAATTTGTTCAGCTATTCTCCAATTGATGGGAATCCATTCAGTTTCCAGTTTCTAGCCACTACAAAAAGGGCTGCCACAAACATTCTTGCACATGTGGGTCCCTTTCCTTCCTTTAAGATCTCTTTGGGATATATAAGCCCAATAGAAACACTGCTGGGTCAAAAGGTATGCACAGTTTGATAACTTTTTGAATATAGTTCCAAATTGCTCTCCAGAATGGTTGGATCCATTCACAGTTCCACCAACAATGTATCAGTGTCCCAGTTTTCCCACACCCTCTCCAAAATTCATCATTATATTTTCTTGTCATCTTAGCCAATCTGACAGGTGTGTAGTGGTATTTCAAAGTTGTCTTAATTTGCATTTCTCTAATCAATAGTGATATGGAGCACCTTTTCATATGACTGGAAATAGTTTTAATTTCATCATTTGAAAATTGTTTGTTCATATCCTTTGACCATTTATCGATTGGAGAGTGGCTTGAATTCTTATAAAGATGAGACAATTCTCTATATATTTTAGAAATGAGGCCTTTATCAGAACATTTAATGTAAAGATGATTTCCCAATTTATTCCTTCCCTCCTAATCTTGTCTGCATTAGTTTTGTTGGTATAAAAACTTTTTAACTTAATATAGTCAAAATTATCTATCTGGTATTCAATTAGGAGTTCCAATTCTTCTTTAGACATAAATTTATTCCATCTCAACAGGTCTGAGAGATAAACTATGCTATGTTCCTCTAATTTGCTTATAATATCACTCTTTACATCTAAATCATGAACCCATTTAGATCTATCTTGATGTGTGGTGTTAGGTGTGGGTTAAGTCTTAATTTCTTCCACACTAAGTTTCCAATTTTCCCAGCAGGTTTGTCAAATAGTGAGTGCTTATCCCAAAAGCTGGGGTCTTTGGGTTTATTAAACACTAAATTGCTATAGTTATTGCCTAGTTTGTCCTGTGATCCTATTTCTTAGCTAGTACCAAATGGTTTTGATGATCACTGCTTTATAATATAGTTTTAGATCTGGTACAGCAAGACCACCTTCATCAGCCTTTTTTTTTTTTTTTTCATTAATTCCCTTGAAATTTCTTGACCTTTTGTTCTTCCAAATGAACATTGTTACTATTTTTTCTAGATCTGTAAAATAATTTCTTGAGAGTTTGATTGGTATGGCACTAAATAAGTAAATTAGTTTGGGTAATACTGTCATTTTTATTATATTCGCTCGGTGTATGCATGAGCACTTGATGTTTTTTTAATTGACTAGGTCTGACTTTACTTGTGTGGAAAGTGTTTTGTAGTTTAGTTCATATAGTTCCTGACCTTTCCTTGGCAGATAGATTCCCAAATATTTTATACTATTGACAGTTATTTTGAATGGAATTTCTTTTTATATCTCTTGGGCTGAACTTTGTTGGTAATATATAAAAATGCTGATGATTTATGTGGATTTATTTTGTATCCTGCAACTTTGCTAAAGTTGTGAATTGTTTCTAGTAGTTCTTAGTTGAATCTCTAGGGTTCTCTAAGTATACCATCATGTCATCTGCAAAGAGCCATAATTTGGTTTCCTCATTACCTTCTCTAATTCCTTTTATCTCTTTTTCTTCTCTTATTGCTAAAGCTAACATTTCTAATACTATATTAAATAGTAATGGTGACAGTGGGCAGCCTTGTTTCACTCCTGATCTTATTGGGAATGGTTCTAGTTTGTCTCCATTACATATGATGCTTGCTGATGGTTTTAAGTAGATGCTACTAATCATTTTATGGAAAAGCCTATTTATTCCTATACTCTCTAGTGTTTTTAATAGGAATGGATGTTGGGTTTTATCAAATGCTTTTTCTGCATCTATTGAGATAATCATATGATTTTTGATAATTTGGTTAGTAATATGATAAATTATACTGATAGTTTTCCTAATATTGAACTAGCCCTGCATTCCTGG